>ML776995.1:332101-392106 GCA_009831015.1 Picea engelmannii
TTTTGGATTAAATTTATCAAGCAAAGATCTTAAAATCTTCTGAACTAAAATTGATTCTTCAAACTTCTCACCAAGACCCTTCATGGCATTCACAAGTTCTTCAACTCTTAAAAAATACTTGCTAACTATTTCATCTTCATTCACGTTTAGTTGTTCAAACTTCAACCTAAATGTTTGAAGTTTGGCATCTTTTACTTTCTCATTTCCTTCATAGCCGCTAATAAGTTTATCCCACATTTCTTTGGCAGTTTGAAGATGCATCACCTTTACAAACTCGGCTTCTGCAAGTCCATTCAAGATAGCACTCATTCCCTTATCATTAAAGCTAAATTCTAACTTATCATCCTTGGAAGCTAGCACAACAGGCTTTATGTATCCAGTCTCTACTACATCCCAAACATCAACACCTAAGACCATTAGGTATGTTCTCATTCTAAACTTCCAAAAGGAAAAATTTGTTCCATCAAACAGAGGAGGCTTACTGGCTGAAGTCCCTTCATGACTTGTCATGTTTAAACTTACAGGTCTACCTTTAAATAAAAGGAACCCGCTCTGATACCAATTGTTGAAATTACTAAGACAACTGAGAGGGGAGGTGAATCAGTTGTTATTGTTATTAAACAATTTTAAGTCTATTAAAACATTCTTAATCTTTCTTCAAGTGATCATCAATATTATACAACATATGGACAACATAAATAATGAGCATCAGTCACACATAAGATATACACAGAGACATATTTTCACGAGGAAACCCATAAAGGGAGAAAACCTCTTCTTCTTCGAAATGATAGGTAGTCTTTTAAGTTCTGTACATCATCTATAATTGAGCACCAACTCAATGTGAGGCTACTATCTCTATTTTACAAGCTCCAACTTGTTTGAGAGCACCAACTCTCTAGTTTCTCTAGCACCCACTAGAAGGAAGCACCAACTCCATGAGTGTTCCAGCACCAACTGGATGGAAGCACAAACATCCAGTTACATAGGCTCCAACTTGTATAACAGAGAACACTTGTTCTCCCTTGCACCACCCTGCCACCCTGGTTTCTCTGGCTGCAACCAGATGGAAGCTACAACTCCTTGTGTTCAAGCACTCACTGGAACCTCTGAGGACAACAGTCCTCCCTAGCACCTCCCTACCTCCTTGATTATAAATAAATGATTGAATAAACAACAACATATATAAATCGATTCTTACCACTTCTTCTATGTTCTGTAAATCTGGTCTACTTCTAACTGTTCTGCAATTCTTCTCTTCCTCTGTCTGTTCTGCAATTCTACTCTGCTTCAAGTTGTTCTGCAATTCTTCTCTTGCTTCTGTCTATTCCTCATATTTTACTCATCTCTGAGTTTTATCTCATACTGCGCATACTGTCGGTCTCACATTGTGCATACTGTAATTTTCCCTTTCTTACAGTTCGACTCATTTTTCATTCAGAACGACCAACCACGCACAGTCACTGCGTGTTTCTTTTATACACTTCCTCTTAGGTTACACCTCGAATCTTCTTGGGAAAAAATGCCTCAACAACTGAATCACCAATCGTCCAAGAACCATGATTCAGTTCTGCTAACTGAATTGTAACTAAACATTTAATCATAAAGATCAACAATAGCCCTTCGATCAGATGCTCAAATAACGAGCATCGTTGGATTAATTCTGCAAGGTCTTGCATTTATTTCGCCATTTCGCATTTCGACATTTCGGCATTTCGGCATTCCTGTGGTGAAGAGTCTCGACTCTTCATGTTACGATCGCCGAAAAGGAGCTTAGCTTGGTGTTATCTCCTCCCTCTCACATGACCACTAACGGTGACCACAGCCTACACCAAAAGGTGTTTTTCGCATTTCGGAATTTCAACATTCCTGTGGTGAAGTGTTTCGACACTCCAACTCCCGGTATCTAAAACCTGCACCAAAAGGTGTTTTTCACATTTCGGCATTCCAACATTTCAACATTCCTATGGTGAAGTGTTTCAACACTCCAACTCCCGGTATCCAAAACCTGCACCAAAAGGTGGTTTTCGCATTTTGGTATTCCGACATTTCGACATTCCTGTGGTGAAGTGTTTCGACACTTCCAACTCTAGGTATTTGAAACTTGCACCAAAAGGTGTTTTTCGCATTTTGGCATTCCTGTGGTGAAGTGTTTTGACACTTCCAACTCCCGGTATCTGAAACTTGCACCAAAAGGTGCTTTTTGCATTTCAACATTCTGGCATTTCGACATTCCTCTGATGAAGTGTTTCGACACTTCAAACTCCCAGTATCTGAAACTCTGATTTCCCGGTCTGTGAAACTCCGAAATGGAGTCTTTGACATGCTTTGATCTATTGCATTTCGGGATTTTCTTCTGTGATTTTCTCCCTTGACTCCTGGAGTTTACGCTTCTGATCTTACCATGCGATCATCGTTGCACTGTTGGTCTTGATCTTTTCCATCAATGACAAACACACATACTCTGCCTCTATCTGAAAACATGCCAACAACAAGTTGATTCTTGTCATGAGGATTGGATTCCTCACATCTCAGCTGGATATGAGATCAACAAGATGAGTCTTGTTATGAGGGTTGGATTCCTCATTTCTCAGTTGGATATGAGAACTACAAGTCGGGTCTTGTATCAAAGAGTTGGATCTCTCATATTCAATTGAAGTTGAAGATACTAAAGGATTGATTTTATATGTATCCATTCAAGTTAAATAAATAAAACAATGATACTTTATCTACTTCATACAATTTGTGTTATACATGCTTATGAATAATTAATTGAACTGCATGTATCTTATTCAGTTAATTTAGGTAATCTATGAAAGTGTAAAAAGTATCCAAAAGTTCCAGACACTGATTCACCCCCTCCCCTCTCATTGTGGGCAACAACAGTGGTATATGAAGTTTGTCCAAACTAATATTCAAGGTACAACTGAGATTGTGGATGAGGTGAAAGTTGGATATGTGGTTGAATTTCAAAGGCCAAAATTAGAGTAATAGAGTGGCATCGAGCTAAAGGAGATCAAATAGATTATTAATGAGAGTGCCTAGAATAGAATCGGTGCTTTCCTAACCTAATCGACATAATATCTTACCCAATTCATGAGACTCAAAATAATGAATGGTTCATTCAGGATGTTTTTCCCCTAACCAAAGTACCACCTATGTATTATAAGTAGACCACCAACAATAATCCTTGGTGTAGAATATGAATATTGAATCAATGAATGGCTATGGAGGAGAGATGAAACTAGGTATTGTGATTATTCCCTCAACTAGCATGATACATGAGATTTCTCAATTCCACTCACAGTTATCTAATCTGGATTTATAAGGGAACAAAATGAAACACGAAAAATGAGATAGAAACATAGAGATACAACAATACTCAATTTATATTAAAGACTGGAATATGCAGAAACTATAAAAGAAAATACAAAGTGAAATGAACTCGCTAGAATGGTGGTATCTTGTCTCTGAGAAGAGATGTGATAGCTACGCGCATTCACAAGAAGATGATTAAAATGAGGCTTCCAAGGAATTTTTAAGATAAAGCATAAATGAGAAAACCCCAAACATCTGAAACCCTAACCCCAAAAGATGAAACTCAAAAAGTTTTATGGGGCCCAATGGGGGTAGTTGATATGTCAACTTCCCTAAGGCATAACTTTTACATACGATATCCATTTCCAGTGCTTGATACCTCGTCAGAAAGGTCTAATTGAGGAGTACACATTATGAATGTCCCACTACATGCCAACAAACATATATTGAGAATTTCCATGTCAAAAAAACTTTGTTTAGGGCCTCAAAGCGACACCAAAAGTTTGGGACTCAAAAAAATTGTAGAAAAACTACCAAAATGGAAATGGTATGTTGAGATAGTGGAATAGGTGGTCATCCACTAATGTCCACCTGGACTAGTCCTCCCCCATTAAGAATCAATGGTATCCATTGTGTTGAGTGCCCCCATCAAATGGGGAAACTTGTGTTGAACTTGATGCTTTGTGAGTTACTTGCCTTGGTGCAATAGTTTCCCTTCTTTGAAAACCTGATAGAGTTGGATCTTATGTTGGTGGGTGCCTTTAACATGTGTGTCCATGATCCGATAAATGGTTACATGTTCCATGCATTTAGGGTTGATCTATGTAGGTGTCATATGCTCTACCACCTCCGATGTGTCCAGTAGTGGTGGAAAATATAGTTGAAGGAGGTCCACATTGAATATTGGGTGTAATCCAAGGAAGGGAGGAATTATTAACTCAAAATCATTGTCATCCACGGCCTTGGTGATTGCGTAAGTTCCATAGGAAAGTGGTCACAACTTTTGGTGGGGTCTTCTAAGGTGTTATTTCTACAAATGCAACCAAACCTTGTTGTTTACCTTAAACTTGTGGGGAACCCAGTGTTGATCATGGTGTTGCTTGCAATTAACATTGGCTTTCTACAAAATAGCATGGACCTATTGGAATATGTGTTGAATCCATTCAATGAATTTGGTGGCCTTGTTAACCTCATATTGAGCATGGGAATATTCTTCATGTGTTGATGCAAGGGGTAGTGCTACATTAATGGGGCCCAATAGTTTAAAACTAGGGCCCACATGAAAAGGGTTGTGGTCGATTGAGCTATGGAATGCTCTATTGTAGTTGTGTTGGACACAACGAAGGGTCTCATCCCATGTGTGTGGATGCTTGGAATTGTACATGTGTAACAGATACACGATCATGCTATTGATGATCTTTCTCTATCCATCAATATGAGGGTGGAAGGAAGTGGATTGTTGAGCTTGGTGTCCAACAAAAACTAGAGGCTCGACTAGAACGTGCTCAAGATTTTTTTGTCCTAATATGATATGATGTTTTGTGGTAGTCCAAATTATACCCAAGCATACTCGAAGAAGATCTTGGTGGTGGCCTTGGCTATGATACTCTTCTTGTAAAAGGTGAGAATGGAAATCTTAGAGACTTGATCAACAACCATGAATACACAATCGTTTCCATCCTTGGTAGAGGGGAGACCTGACATGCAGTCCATCGATATGGACTCTCAGGGCCTGTCGGGAGTAGGAAAAGGGGTGTATAGTCCTTTTTTTTAATGGTTGGCTTGGAAATGGAATAGGTAATGTAGGATATTATATACTTACTAACATCATGTTGAATCCTTGGCCAATATAAATACTTTTGTAGTACTTCCATTGTATTCTCCACGCCAAAGTGTTCTTCCATCAGACTATAGTGGGATTCCCAAATCAACTTCACATGCTCACTTGAAGGAATGCAGAGATGACTCAGATGACATAGAATTCCATCCTGAATATGGAAGTCGGCAACAGCCATTCCTATTCCCAACATCTAGTAGGTCGTAGTGAATTCAGGATCATTTTCATGGAGTTGGGACCACCCACAGGTCTCATGCCTGAAAGAGTTGAGCACCGTGGTGAGTGTTGCAACTAGAGTTCGACTGAGGAATTCAATGACGCGATTTTTTCTCCCTTTCTTATACTTAATATTGAGGTGAAACCATTGCAAGTATGTGGACCACTTTTGACAGATTTCATTATGCAATTTTCCTTGTGTATGCATGGACTACATAGGCCTATGATTTGTATGGATGATTGTCTCCTTCCATAGAATGTAGTGCTTCCATTGGTGGTGGGCTTGTACGATGGAATACATTTATTTTTCATGGGTGGGATACTTACGAACGACATTTGAGAGTGTCTCACTATGATAGGCCACTAGATGACCGTTCTGAGTGAGAAAGGAACCAACAACATAATCAGAAGCATTGGTGTCAATATCAAATGGTTGTTGCAGATCGGGTAGGGAGAGCATTGGCACTGATCATAAGTGATGTTTCATATCATCAAAATGTTTTTTATTTTTATCTTCCCCACACAATTTTGGATTTTCAACCACCCTTGGTTACTTGGCTAATATTACATACAATATGGGAGAACCCCAATACAAATCTACAATAGAATTTAGCGAGGCCTAAGAATCTCTAAAGGTCGGTGAGTATTGTTGGGCTGGCTAGTCACAAATGACTTGGATATTGGCTGGATCAACATGCACCCCATGATCATATACAATGTATCTGAGGTATTGGACCTTTTTCATGCCGAAGGAACATTTCTCTAAGTTAGCATATAACTTGTGTTATCGCAAAGTGTATAAGAGGAATTCAAATCAATCTTACTAAAATACTTGGCCCAATTGAGTTGGTCATAAGGTCATCAATTTGGGGAATTGGGTATTGATTCCTACTGTGATTTTGTTCAAATATTTATAATCAATAAAAAATCACTAAGTCTGCTCTTTCTTTTGTATGAGTAGGATTGGGAATCCACAAGGTGAGGAGATTAGTTGGATGTGCCCTTTTTGGAGCAGCCCTTGGATCTAGCACTTGATTTCCTCATTTTACAGGAGAGAAATCCAATACATTGGCCCATTAGAAAAAGGAATTCTAGGAGTTATCTCAATTGAGTGCTTGACCTGACAGTCTAGAGGCACCTCGATAGGTGAGGTGAAGATGTCTCGATATTCTTCCACAACCTTGTCCACTTCCCTTTGTTGCATAGAGGATCCTTGTGCATAGGCCATGGATGTGTTTGCAACCTTCCATTCATTCTGAGAGTGAATCATGAAGAGGAAAAATTTCTCAGTATGGGAGATGACCTTCCTGCACTGCTTAGCTGAGACAAAAGAAATTGCGGTAGGTGGAGCTAGCTTTGGGATCTTGTACAATTGTCTTCTCATATTAACAATGACATTACGAGGTCTAGACTCATATACAACATGAATTTTCCACATATATGGTTGGCCTAAAATAAAATCACAATATTCAAGTGGGGAAACATCACATAATACATCATCCTTGAAGGGCTTGATGCCATAGGGCAAGTGGCATTGTTGGCTAACATGGAGATCGTGTCCTTGGCTGAGCTTCCCAATGTTGTACGAATATGTATGTAGTGTTATTAGCAACTCCAACCACTTCAAAACCTCTTTTAGATGAGATTATTTTTTCTTCTTCTATTAGAAATGAAGTGTAGTGAAGCACCCCTCACCCATATATGCGAGTGAAAAAGGCACTCGCCTTCCTCCCGCTCTTATGGTTCATTTGGATGGATCTTGGTGGTAGTGATTGTGGCACTGGGTTCTGCATCAATGATTTGCTTTGACCTATCTCACTTTAAATCATAGTCAAATCTTGGATATGACTTTGAGGCTTTAAACTCGTCCACCAATGACTTCTTCGAGCAACATTCATCAGTGTTGTGTCAGGGGATTTTATTAAATTCACACCACTTCCTAGTGTCTTTCTTCATCTTCCCATTACCCTTCTTTGTTTGTGGATTAGACTTGTTGTCTTGCAGTTTTCCATCCTTGATTTATTCTTTATTCTATGTGTTGGGGACCCCTTTTCCCAGCTTCTATTTTGATGCATTCACAAATCCAAACTCCCACTTATTCCTCTGCTTAACTTTTTTCTCGATTTTGACAGCATATCAATAAGTGGCTCTCAGTGACGAGATGTACAAAAACTCCATTTCTATTTGGATGTACCTTTTTAGGACCCCACGGTATTTTAGAATCAGATGCCCCTTATAGTATTTGATACCCATATTGGTGTGCAAGTTATGGAAGGAATTTGTGAACTCTGGCACTGTTTGGTCCCTCTCATGACAAAGAGTGGTCCATCTCATGTATTGGTTGTCATAGTTTCCAGCAGGGTAATATTGTTCCTTGATGGCATCCATAAAAGAGTCCCAAGTGGGCTCAACCCAAAATATTCCAGACTCCTTTGTGTAGTTTTTATCACAGTAAGTATCCCACCAATTTTTGACATGAGGGCCACCTTAAGGAGTGCAAAGGCGATATTTTCCCTATTGGAAAAATTATGGATAGAGAAATAAACTTGTAGTAGATTTAACCATTTTCCTAAAACATATGCATCTATCTGACCTTGAAATGTGGGAATACCAAAATAAATGTGTACCTTGAAGGGGGTGGCACCTCCAAAGTGGCCACTTGATGAATATGGCTCTATTGTTATCGAAAACCACTGAAGGATTTGGGAGAATTGATCCATCATCGCATTCCTTTGTTTCACGAGGAATTTTGTGAGAAACAACTTAATAGATCTCTTGCTCCCTCGTATCTATGTTCCTCCACCATGGAAAATTGTCAAGGTCAGTGAGGAAAGTCTTCCAAAGGTTTGACCAGTTCAAGTCCCATTGTCTAATACCCTGACCTCGTCGGGGACACGCATAGATAAACTGATAAGGAGAAGACAACTTTGATAGTACTAATCCATATTTATGAGGGAATGAAATGAAACACAAAAATAAGATAGAAACATAGAGATACAATAATACTCAATTTTTATTAAAGACTTAAATATGCCTAGATTGTAAAAGAAAATACAGAGTGAAATGACTCACTAAAATGGTGGTATCTTATCTCTGAGAAGAGATATGACAACTACGCGCATTCACAAGAAGATGATTACAATGAGGCTCCCAAGGAATTTTTAACATAAATCATAAATGAGAAAACCATAACCCCGAAAGATGAAATGCCAAAAGGTTTGTGGGCCCCAATGGGGGTAGTTGATATGTCAACTTCCCTAGGGTGTAAAGTTTTCATACGATCTCTATTTGGGGCAGTTGATACCTCATTGGAAAGGTCTAGCCAAGGAATACACATTCCGAACAACCCAATACATGATAACATGTTTCCATTGGGAAATGCCATGTAAAAAAAAAAACATCGTTTAAGGCCTCAAAATGGCCCCAAAAGTTTGGGACCCAAAACAACTATAGAAAAACTACCAAAATGGAAATTGTATGTTGAGCCAATGAAATAGTTGGGCTGCCACCGATGTCCACCTGGATCATTATCGGCCCTAATAGAGAAAATATAGAAAATGAACCACTTCAAGGTAGGAAGGGAGAAATTCTAATGCAGTGTGCATAAGATAGTGGGATTCCATGGATAAGTGTCAAGGTTCTATCTCCTAACCCAACATTGTCAACAACCAAACTTCCAAGCAAAGTGGTGAGGGAATACTATGATATTTGTAGGACCTATGACCACCCCCCACAACTCTATTGGATGTTTTTGAAGTATAACTCTTCCTCGACTATCAGTCTCTATTATTTTTGCAGAGTGAACACTCATTCTATGGAAAATTGTCACACCCTTCAAGGTTCGATGGAGCGGTATGAGAGGAGTTCCTTTTGGGTGGAGGAAGAAAATGATGGATTGATCGAAGGGGGGGGGAAAGGAGGATATGATAGATGTTATAGAGGTGGATATGGAGGATATCAAGGAGGAGGGAATGGTGGCCACATAGACTCCATAAGATGCTAGAATTGCAACAAATAGGGCATATTTCCTAGGATTGTCCATAGTCAAGGAGAGTGTGATGTGGACATTATAGGTTCATGGGTCATGCAATATAGGAATATCCCAATATAATAGCTAAGTAGGAGATGAGGGAAAGAAAAAACAATGCAAACCTAGTGGAATCATAGCCCACTATAACTCTAGTCCTTGTTTGTCTAGCAGCCAACGAAGTGTTTATTATTAATAATGATCAAAACATTACATTTCTTAGGCACACTATCCACTTTTAATTGTTTGGGCCCTCTGGCCTCTTGACAATTAACAAAATACATTATTTAATATGGGGCTCAAAACCTGGGGTGTTACAGTTTCCCCTCCAAGTAACCTATGAGATACCTAAGTCAAGCAACTAATAAACCATTGTATAACCGATGCACAGGTGAGTAGTCGTAAGTTTGGATCACCATATGGGAAGGGTAGAAAAGCCTAAAATATTGAAAGAACCACCTCTCATAGAGGTATGGGTACTAGTAATATCCCCAAATATGAATAAATCTGCAGAAATATCTCTTACGCTAGGTGAGTATCCAGGGGTTATCCCTTCAACTAACTTCACGCAAGATTGTGATTAACTCCGATGTGAGTGAAGCCTCCTGATATTACCAATTATACAATGGACTTCTCAACTCCCTGTCTCAGACACATATGTTGATTCAAATTCCTTGGAAACATTTACTCACAAAATCCTATTCTAGGGCACTAAATCCTAGACTAGTTTGTGCACCCTAAAAATAAAATCGTGACTAATCAATTTTAGTTTAAAGCATAAATTTTATTGGTCTTGATTACTCAAAAGGGTATGGAAGAGAAACTCATGATTTTATGAATCTGCAAAAGATAAATACGAATATAATGCAAAGTCTACCTTTAACTTTTCAATGAATGATATGCTAATAAAAACAGTACAATTTTCAATTTCAACTCTGCAATTCAAAAGTAAAATGCAATCTTTCACTAAATGTACTAAGCTAATGATAAAGGTTCAAAGACAAAAATGTTAACCAATGAAAAATGCCTATTTTTTGTATTTTCAATATATTAAAGAGAAAATGCATGGACTGAAAAGCAACCTGATATATAAATTCTACTGTGTATAAACGAAATAACTCAAGCAGAATACCAAGAAGCCAAGCAAACAGCCCAGGGTTCAAGGACAAACCAAAAAATGAAGAACAGTGAGAAATAATACGCCCATAAATTCAACTTCCAACAAGCTTCTTGTCAACCCAGAGAAGCTCAACAAGCACTACAGAGACCTAAGAAGGCTCAACAAACATCAAAACTCACCCAGTAGTCACTAAACCAAGCAAACAAGCAAGGAAAAGTGGTATATGCGACTGTTCAGGAGAATAGTGTGTATATACGCAACTTGCAGAGATGCAACACACATGTGTACGTAACTGTCAAGGCAAAAGGATCATATAGGCTTTAAAACAAGGCCAAGAAAGGGAAAAAAAGGTTGAAAACTCAGACTCGGAGTGAACATAATCTGCCAATTAGTGATATGACAAGAAACACAAAGGAAAAAGAGAAATGCAAGAAGAAAAAGTACTTCAACCCTTAGAAGGAATATCTCTCCCCAGTGGAGTCGCCATTTCTGTTACAAGGGAAAAACTCTCTATGGCCAAGGGTAAACCACAACATACAGGTATGACTACAGAAATAAACTCAATTCCATTGTATGCTATATAAACTAATGTGCAAGATAAGAAAGAGGCCTACCTCGATCCAACGTTTGATGATGTTCCATTGTTGAGCACTTCAACCCAAAGCTTTATACCTGCAATAAGTTCTTAACAAACAAGCAAAAAAAGTATATAGTGATAATGTAAAGGGCTTAGCACATCCAATAGAATAATCCATTAATAAACATTACAAACATGCCCATGGATAATAATCATATATTTGTACGATACTAATAGGACGGGAAAGGAGTATTTCTATTAATAATTGATCAACAGAAGTGTCAACATTACAGACTTCCGTGTTGGCATGGTTTGAAACCAAGGAACCAAGTTCATTCCAGCTAGGTCTCCACCACTTCAATCCTCTACAAAAGGGAAGCTCAAAAGAGAGAGACAATTAGATTCTCTCAACAATAGGGAAAGAACTTTGGAGCTGAACACTATGTTCAGACTTGAGGGACAAAGCAATGCAGACTCAACATGAAGTAATTTCTCTAGAGTAACTTTGCTCTCAAAGTTAAATTCTTTCTCCTTTTTCCATAGCTCGAAATTGTGCTCTTATAGCCTTCAAAATGAAACTGAAGGACTGAGTCAGAATGTTTCTAGTATATGGAAGGCTAAGGATCAGATATCTCTTGTCGTGACATGGAAACCCAACTCCATTTTTGTATTTTCTGGCACAAAACCCGATGTACGCGGGCTATAGTGGAGAAGCTTGTGTATACGCTTGTTGTATAGTTGATAGGGTGCATATATGTGGGAAAATGTTTATTTTTAGCTTTGGTTTTGTCAAAAAGGGATGATAATTTTGCATAGGCAAATGGAAAAAGGCCCTCTATGCAAGATAGCAATGGTGAGGCAAATATTGCTATAACACCATCTTTGGATACTACGAAGTCAAGGAGTCTCCCTAATTCAACAATGAAAATGCATTTATGGGGGTTCAAATGTATGTTGTAAAACCTACATCTAAGAAATATTTCCCTTAGATGACCTATATTATCTCATCGATGAGTTGAGTGAGTTGACAAGTCATCGAGATAAGGTTCAATGATATTTTTGATGTCATGGAACACATGTGACATAGCCCACTGAAATGTGGCTCCAACATTTTTAAGACCAAAAGGTTATTTTTGATAGGAGAAAGTCCCCCATGGGAAGATGAAGGTTCTTTTGTGTTGATCATCAGGTAAAATGTCAATCTCGTTATATCCAGAAAATCCATCCATAAAAGATAAAATGACACTTCCAGCACAATTATCGATAATTTGGTCGATAAAGGGTGTAGGGTAATTGTACTTCGGACAAGCCTTATTTGGATCCCAATAATCGACACAAACACGAATTTTACCTTGTTTCTTGGTGACCGAAACAATGTTGGAATCCCATTCGGTCAGAGGTACGAGATAAATAAAACCATATTTTAATAACTTTTCTACTTTGTCCTTGATTGTTGCAGTTTTCTTGGAATGAAATAGGTGAAGTTTATATCTCACAGGTTTGACTCCTACGTAAGTTTTGATTTCATGCAAAACGATCAAAGGATCAATCCCTCACATTTCTTTGTATCTCCAGGCAAAGATGACATGGAATTATTTAAACAAGGTGGTGTAAGTTTCAATCTCTTCAGTTGAACAATTGGCACCTAGTTGTATGTTTTTCACAATACCTTCTTTTGTCGATATGTCAACATTGGTCATTTGAGAGATATTTCCCAAATTTCCCTCAGAGATGGTATCATGTTAAGTACCTGATTAGATCTAAAAATATAATCACCACAAATGTCGAATACACAATAGATCCAAAGGGAAATATAGAAGAAAACACACATTTATTATTAAAAAAACCTTAAGGTAGGGCAACACCATACAATGGATCCTATTATGGAAGGGATCCTCTCATGTTCACTTGCCTCTTCAAGGGGAAATCCTCCTATTGAGATACCACTCAAAATATAATACTTCTCTTCATATCTCATTACATTTATTGAACCCCTTTATATAGTGCTACCATCACCTAAGAACATTCTAGAGGAGGAATCTTCTAGAAGCAGAACCTTCTAATAAGTCCTCTTACATTTATTATATCTAACTACCATAGTGAGACTTATTTAATAATATAGTGGACCTAGTCCACCTTACATTGGATGGCCCTCCACTACCTCTCTAGCTACCTAACATTCCATCCCCCTTATGAAAGCAATGTCCTCAATGCTTGTTATGAGGGTGGACATTCATATACTAGAGTTCTATGGATAATTGTGGACCATAATGTTGAAGAAGATTGAAGAACCAAGTTCCCATGTATAAATGTGAGCCACTACAATAAAGTAGTTGAACTTCCACTGTGAATCTAGGTCCCATGTCCAGGTGCTCATGTGAACTCCACGCCGAAGATATTGGAACTTGAGAACCAACTGAAAATGATGCTCTAAAGATTGGCACTGGTCATGTGGATCGAAATATTTAGAACCAACAAAAAATGCATTCATTGTGAATAGAGAATAATAAAACTGAAGAATAATATGCATAGAATGATCATTTTTACTCTCCATCAATTTCTCTACCTGAGGGGGAGTAGAGTCATCAAATAGAAGATGGAAGTGGTTGTCATCCCAAAATTGACAACTATCCATATACCAATCATAAAAATCGTCCTCCAAAGCATACCAAGCATACACTTCTTGATTATACTCATCCATGATTTTCACTAAAGTATATTTCTCTTGGATTCTCTCCAAGGACTCATGAATACTACGAAAATCATCCCCGAGACCTTCTTGAAAGTTATGCAATGTGTCATGCATTTGGGATTTGAATGCTTCAATCGTCTATAGAATTTACTTGAGGGTTTGAGAGTGAAAATACATTGGAAACACCACATAAAATATACCAAAGAAATGGAAATTATCTATCCTATGGGTTTGATCTTGTACCAATCTGAGCACCCTGTGAAAAGTTATGGACTTTGCAATCTCGTCGTTGTCACAAAAAACCCCCCAAAATGGTTGATTTTAAATCAGTGATATTTTCACTTTTGTAACTTCAATTCGAACAACTTTTTTTTAATTTGGGTGTAATTGTGAGAGGAACTCATATATGTAACTTTTTTTGGAAAATCAATCTCTATAGACTACATAAATCATAAAAATCATGTGGTCGTCTGCGGAAAAAACCCTGAAAATTGCAGATTTTAAAATGCAAATAACTTTACTTCTCGAACTCTGTTTCATATGATTCTTTTTTTTAAATTGGGTGTTTTTATGAGATGAACTTAGATATAGAACATTTTTTTGCAAAATTTTCACCAATACCTACATAAATATTCTGGAATGTCGCGGCCCTCTTTTTTTTCCGAAAAAATAAATCTGCAAAAAAAAAAAAAAAAAAAATTTTCCACAATGCCTACGAAGGAAAGTGCTCTGATACCAATTGTTAAGTACATGAGTATATCTACAAATATAATAACCAAAAAAATTGAATACACAATATATCTAGAGAGAAATATAGAAGAAACCACACTTTTATTATAAGAAAACCCTTGAGGTAGGGAAACACCATACAATGGATCCTACTATGGAAGGGATCCTCTCCTGTTCACTTTTCTCTTCGATGGGGAATCCTCCTATTGAGCTACCACTCACAATACAATACATATCTTCATATCCCATTACATTTCTTGAACCTTTTTATATAGTTCCATCGTCACCTACGAACATTCTATAGGAGGAATCTTCTAGAAGCATAACCTTCTAAGAAGTCCTCTTACATTTATTATATCTAACTACCCATTTATCATACATAACTACCATAGTGGGAATTATTTAATAATATAGTGGACCTAGTCCACCATACACTGGATGACCTCCACTACCTCTCTAGCTACCTAACATATCTTAAGTGACTGTCAAAGAATGGGGAGCGTCGACGATATCGGTAGGAAAGATAGATAAAATATCTTTCTCAATCTCATCCAAACTGGGAAGAAAGGATGAATGATGGAATTTGTCATCCCAAGGTTCCTCCTCAATACTAATCATTTCCATAATGGGTTCATCCTATGGAAAAATTCGTAGGATGTAATCGAAAGTGGAGGATAAGTAATCTAACCAAGATGGTAGTGAATATGAAGTAGATGCCAGTAAATGTTGGTCATCCTCTGAAGGAGAGGAAATTTGAATGGCATTGTACTTGTCCTCTACAGGACTAAGTGGCATATTTTCACCTATTCTATCGAATTCTAAGGGACTAGGTACGATCCATGGATCAGATGATTCGATGGATTGATGTACCATAGTCGAAATCATATTAACCATTGTGATATGGTGTGTGGTTGGACGAAGAGGTGTAGGGAAAGTACCCATGAGAGAAGAATATTTTAGTATATATACCAAAACACTTTGATAAGTAATCTTTGAGTCCCCAAAAACTGGAATATTGTTGGTCGTTTGAGTGCGAGCATCAGGAGTGCAGTAATCTAACTAATCAATGGTCACAATTTTACATTGATGAGGGAATTGGACACATCGAAAAACCGATGAAGCGACAACAGTCACAGCATAGAACCAACTTCTTCCTAGCAACAAGTTATAATGGAGGGGAGCGTCAACTACTTCTGCATCGAAGGAAACATTTTTTCCCCCCAGTTGAATGGCTAAGGACTGAAATAATCCATGAGGTCATAAACCTGTTCCATCAAATGATTTTAACATGGTGGGAGATTGATTAAGACTGGGTGATTTAAATCCTTTCCAGCAAGCTAAGTACATGACACATGTTGATGCTCCCTCATCCAAGATCGTGCGATGAATATGTTCATTATGGACAACGACATCAATTTGGAAAGAAAGTTGGTGAGAGAGTCATGATTTAAAATTATCCAGGTTGAACGTGATATTATTGGATGACTTAGGATTGATAGCTCTGATGGTTTCCAAGAGAGTTCTACGTTGGCTAAGGAAGTGTTGTAGAACTTCGAGAGATGACATGGCGCAAGGTGATTCAGCTAAATCTTCAACAATGTTGTAGTTTTGAGCAGCATAGGAGTTAGGATTAAAGGTCAAATTTTTTATTGTGCTCTTGGGTGGGTGTAAGATAGAGTCAAAACTTGGTTTATCAATCTGGAGAGGTCCAAATGGAGGAGTAACTGAAGTGGAAGGTGGATATGGTGCAGTTCCATTAGTTACATTTTCCTTTCCAGGTTTACCTGGTGGTATGTCATATGTCGTAGTGCGAGTGGTAAAATCTATACCATTAAACATATAAATGTGTTCACTAGATGAAGCATCCTCACTAGGAGGATGACCTAGGTTGCCTCCTTATGGAGGTGCAGAATTTCGTGAAACCAGTGATTGTTGTTGTGGAAAAGTATGTGTCAATACAGCGGGTTGAGAATTTCCTTTAAAAAATTTAGCAACTTCTTCCTGATGGGGACAGTCTCGTGTGTAGTGATCATCAGCACAAATGAGACATGGAAATTTCAGTTTGCGCTATGGTTTCTTTTCATTAGCAGGTGGTTGTGTTTTTGTTTTTTGATTTTCAGTTTGATTATTATTTTTCTTGGGTTTATTCTTAGTTTTATTCCCCCCCCCCCCCCCCAATGGTTGTGGAGAAGCGAATTGGACTGAATTCACTTCGGATACTTGAGTAGGGGTGGGGTTTGATGAGAGTGGATTATGCATGGTAGCTGGGGAAGTTATTGAATGATTGGTTATGCCATTCAACTATGAACCAGACTGGGTTTTGACGGAACTGATAAATCCATATGAATAAGAGGTGGAGGATGGTTTTGATGGATCTATTGATGTGCGGGAAGCATTTGGAATTAATTCATACAAAGTAGCAGATTGGGAATAAACCAAATCCAAATACTGGGCATGAGCAATGGCTTCTTCTTCTGTGAGTGCACCACCCATGGCTACATCATGAGCGATAGGAGGTAATAGATATTTGGTGAACCATTCAGCTAGCAATTGGTATGGAATGGTTTCTTTGGTAAACCATCATCATTGTCTCCATTCATGAATATGATCGGGAATATGTACGAATTTAGTCTGACGAAGGGAGGTCAAAATTTTCATGTTGGTTTTGTATCGGATGGGCAATTGGAAGTGGGAGAGGAAAGACATGGCGAGTGAATTAAAATCTTGAAAAGTGTCACATTGTAGCTCAATGTACCATTTAGTCGTTGAACCCATAAGTGTATGTTGAAAAAGACATAAATATATAGAATCATACATCAGTGAGTTTTATGAGCACCAAATATGAAAAGTCGTGATGTGATTATTAGGGTTTTCTCTAGGTTTGTCGTTAAATTTTTTAATATCAGAAGGTAATTTGGCTGGAATGACTGGCCAAAAAGGGGAGTGTAATATGTGATCGCTTGTTAATCTCGACAGATCCGATAGATCTAAAGTGGATAAGAATGGTAATTGTCAATTGGCTTGAGGATGATGTTGGTGTGGCATAGGAACACTAGTATGATCATAAACTAGTTTTGGTGGATAGTTGTATCTAGTAGGTCCTCCCATATGTTGTTGTTGTGGATTTTGACTAGCAAAAGTAGGATTCATTTGTTGAGGGATTTGCATAAAAGGAGAAGGAAAACCCATTTGGCCCTAGGGTGGATAACCAGTGTAACCTGGGGGAGGATAATTAGCTTGACTTTGAGGTGGGTAATTAGGTTGCCCCTAAGGAGGGTAACTAGGTTGACCTTGAGGAGGGTAAGGAATTTACCCTTGGGGAGGAAAATATGGTTGACCTTGAGGACCCCAAGTGGGATTTGGGACCCCTGGGAAGGGTTGTAAATAAGATAATCCAGAATGATTGGGATTTAAGGTCCCTCCCTGTGAATTGAGGTTTGATGATCCTCCCTGATGTGGTTGATGAAAAAATTCTCCCTGGCATGGTCCCTAGGATTGTTGTGGGTTTCTAGTAAATGAAGGTTGGAATTGTCCCCCTATCATTAGTTGGGTAGAAACTGGGATTTGACCGGTAAAATGGGGTTTCAACCCAATTGGAATTTGTCCACTGAAGGAAGGTTTCCCCCCAGTAGGTATTTTTCCACTCAAACAGGGTTTCCCTCCAGTCGGGATTTGTCCACTAAAAGAGGGTTTCCCCCCAGTAGGTATTTTTCCACTCAATCAGGGTTTCCCTCCAGTCGAGATTTGCCCACTAAAAGAGGGTTTCCCTCAGTAGGTATTTTTCCACTGAAAGAGGGTTTCCCTCCAGTCGATATTTTTCCACTGAAAGAGGGTTTCCCCCTAGTAGGGATTTGTCCTGAAGTTGGGTTTTTTTGTATGATGGGGTTTTGTATTCTTTGATGTGAAGGTGTCCCAACGGGATTTTATGGTGTATATGAAGTTGTTTCTTGAAGAGGGATGGTAGGTGTATCCGTCGGGGTACTTTGCAAATGACTAAGTAACACGACTCCTGTTTCACTTGTAACTTGTCCTGAAGTGGTAGTGGTATTGATCGTCTGTCCGACAGGATGGTCAATAGGTTGACCTGATGGTCCTGTATCTGCACCGATTATGGAAAATTTATGTGGAGGGTCAAAGATTGATCGGCCAAAATTAAATTTTTCATAAATATCATGACCCGATGGAGTTCTCCATATAGGATGAATAGGAGTTTGTTGTGGATCTACCATTTCAATAAAGCTGTAACATACCCTTCCACCCACAAGCCTGGGTACGCTACCTTCAAGCCCACCCTTGGACTTATTTCTCTTACCGATGCATTTTTAATTTAATAACGATGCATAAAACAAAATATCTAACGACATGCACAACAATAACCAACAAGCATGCATACTCTTAAATATTTAATTAAACGATAAAATAAATACAAAACGGAATACATTCGTATACAAGTAAATAATACCAAATCAGAGAGCACTTATCTTTATAAAATAAGACACCAACATGCTTCATACCAAGGACATTCCACCCAACCATAGACACTAATGTTACAAAACTCAACAGCGGTGCAACCCCCGAGTCAAGGCTATGAATCCACAATGACGGTTCCAGAGTGTTACTTGGCTTCCCAAACCAGTCAACACTCAAGCTCTCACAGGATTTCCCAGCTTACTCACAGAAATCCAAGTACCCAGCTCTCTTCTACCCAGCCTACACCACCCAAGAGAATGGACCTCCACCCTTCTCTGCCATGCAATCCCTTAGGTAGTCCTTCTCCTTCTAGGGCTCCAGTGCAACTGGTCCAGAATCTCCATGCTGGAACCCTTATGACTCATAGTTGTGAACAAAGTTGGACACATGCCAATGCATCTCAGACATGCAGGCCTCAATTCATGGCTGGATTACACTAGCAACCACTACAGCCAACAATACCATGGCTACTCTTCGGTAGTTTGTTTCCCTCTCCCCAAGCCAAGACATGGATGATGAATGATGAATGAGTGATAGGTAAGAATGGAATGAAAGAATGAGTGGGAAAGCGAGTGAACGAATGAACCAGTTAGCAAGTGAATGAGTGAATGATCGAACGAACGAATGAATGAGCGAACCCCCCAACAGACCAGGGGTGGGTTTAAGTATTTCATGGGGAATCAAGAACCCCATGGAATCCCCCAAGAATCTCAGGTAATTGATCCACTCCCTTAGAAAAAAGGGTAATTAAAACAGGAAATAAACATTTAGCCCCTCAAGCCCCCTCTCTTGTGGAATCATAGCCCACTATAACTCTAGTTTGTGTCTGTCTAGTAGACATCAATGTGTTTATTATTAATAATGATCAAAACATTTCATTTATTAGGCACATTGGCCTCTTTTAATTGTTTAGGCCCTCTGGCCTCTTGAAAATTAACAAAATACATTATTTAATATGGGGCTCAAAACCTGGGGTGTTACATCCCCTCCCCCTTATTTTGGCACTGTCCTTAGTACATATACAAAATCGATATCAAAATCTCAAAATTTATTAAGAAAACTGCATGTATTCTACCCGCATGGCATATTTATGCTCCCAGGTAGCATCTTCAGGACTGTAGCAAGTCCAGTGAACTTTTACCAGCTCTATAACTCGATTCTGGAGCATTTTGACATTTATGTCCAATACTCGCATTGGCTGGATCTAAAATTCTCCCTTTGTCTCTACCTGAATCATATGTCAATCAATAACATGGTTAGGATCATGTACATATTTCTTTAGCAAAGAGACATGAAACACATTATGCACATTCATGGAAGAAGGCAATGCAAGCATGTATGAAACTGGCCCTATTATATCCAATATTTCAAATGGACCACAGAATCTGGCTGCCATCTTTGTACAACTACCCAATTTCAAAGAGCTTTTATTAGGCTTCACTTTCTGAAGTCATGCTCCCCTACTTTAAAATCTCTAACTGTCTTGTTCGTATCTGCATAAAAAAATTGTCTATCATGAGCTGCCTTTAAATTTCACTTGATCTTAACCATCTGGTCTTCCATATCCTTGAACAACTCTGACCTAAGTACCACTCTATCTGTTGGGTTTTCCTAGCTCACTGGAGTATTTCATTTCCTACCATACAAGGCTTCAAATGGGATCATCCTCAATGAATCTTGATACCCATTATTATATGCAAAATCAACCAAGTGTAAGTAATCTTCCCACTTGGATGGCTTATCCATCACATACATTCTCAACATATCTTCAATTACTCAGTTGACCCTCTTTGTTTTCCCATCTGAATGTGGATGGTATGTTCTGCTAAAGTTTATATTTGTACCAAATCCTTTAAACAATACCCTCCATAAATTGGAGGTAAACTTTGTATCTATGTCCGAGACAATTGTCCTAGGTATCCCATGCAACCTAGCAATCTCCCTCATGTAAATTTCTGCAATATTAGCCATTGTATGTGTTGTTTTTACAGGAAAAAAATGAGCAGCCTTTGTTAATTTTTCAACCACTACCATGATTGAATCATGTTGTCTTGTTGTCCTGGGTAATTTAGTTATGAAATCAATGGTTATCACTTCCCATTTCTTTTCTGGGATTGGTAATGGTTGCAGCAAACCCGCTGGGTGCTTATGTTCATCCTTCACCTTCTGACTTTCCATACATCGAGCGATGTAATCAGCAACATCCTTTTTCATTCTCAACCGAAAGAATTGGCTTCTTATTGTTGTAATTGTTTTTTGGTAACTGAGATGTCCAACATAAGGAACATCATGCATTTCCTTCAATACCAAATTCCACAGTTCTCCAGAACTAGGAACATAGATTCTATTCTTATGCATAAGTAATCCATCTTCCTTTATCTCATACTCCTTTATATTTTGTTGTACATCTTCTTGCTATAAGATTTCTTTTATCTGTAGGTAATGTTGATCTGTAACAAGATCATCTAAAATTATGTTCTTCAAGTCTGACTGATGCATACTGACAACAATAGCATCCATGAGATGCAGTCTTCTACTAAGTTCATCAACAACTTTATTCTCTTTTCCTTTCATATGCTTGATATCGACGTCATATTCACTTAAAAATTCCAGCCATATTGTTTTCCTGGCATTCAAGTTTGGTTGTTCAAAAATATACTTCAGGCCAATGTGGTATGTCCTTAATTCAAATCTCTTCCCCATGAGATAATGCCTCCACATATTTAAGGTGTGGACAATGGCAGCAAGCTCCAAGTCATGCGTGGCATAGTTCCTCTCATGTTCCTTAATATTTATGGACTCGTAACTAATGACATGTCCATTTTGCATGAGGACTCCCCCAAATCCTTCCTCACATGCATTTGTACATACCACAAACTTTCATTTGGGGCAACAATATTTAACACAGGTGCACTAGTAAGTAATTGCTTCAATAGATTAAAATCATCTTCACACTTAGGTGTCCATTCAAATTTAGTTCTCTTCTTTTGAAAAGAAGTGATGGGATGAGAAATGTTAGAGAACCCTACTATGAACCTTCTGTAGTAACCAACTAATCCCATAAAATATCTGACTTCTGACACATTTCTGGGTGTTGGCCATCCTCTAATGGCTTCAATATTCTCTGGATATACTGCTATGCCCTGCTCTGAAATAATGTGTCCCAAGTAATGGATCTTATTTTGATAAAAAGAACACTTACTCATCTTGGCATACAACTGATGTTCTCTCAGCACTTGTAATACTAGTCTTAAGTGATGTTCATGATCCTCTTTAGACTTAGAGTAGACAAGTATCTTATCCAAGAATACTATGACAAACGTATCTAAATAATTTCTGAATATGTCATTCATTAAGCACATAAAGACAACGGGTGCATTGGTCATTCCAAATGGCACCACTACAAATTCATAATTCTCATACCTGGTTCTAAAGGTTGTCTTATGAATGTCTTCTTCCTTAATCCTTACGTGATGGTATCCTAACCTCAGGTCAATCTTTGAAAATATCTTTTCTCCTCTTATCTAATCAAAGAGGTTATCAATTATGGGTAGAGGATACTTGTTCTTTATAATATACTTATTCATTTGTCGAAAGTCAATACAAAGCCTCAAGGTTCAATCCTTCTTTTTGACAAAAAGTATTGGTGCTCCCCAAGGTGAAACACTTGGATGTACGTACCCTTTCTTCAACCATTCCTCCAACTGCATTTGTAATTCTCTTAACTCTAGTGTTCTCATTCTGTAAGGTGTTTTTGACACCAAATAAGCTCCTAGCACTAAATCAATTGAGAAATCTATCTCCCTTCTTGGTGGAAACCCTGTTATTTCTTGGAATGCATATTCAAATTCTTGTAGTACCGAAAAATCTTCAAGGCATGGCCCCTTTGTATTTTTTGTCACTTCCACATGAGATGCATACAATTGACATCCTTTTCTAAAACATCTCTTCAGTTGTAAGTTTGAAATCTCCCTTATAGAGATGGGTCTTGGAACTCCTTTCACAATGCTCTATTTTCCATCTCCATCAAGATAGGTAAATTTCTTGCTATGACAATCTAGGACAACATGATGCTTGTCCAGCCAATCCATTCCAATTAGAATATCATAAGACCCCAATGGTATGATATTTAGATCAACATTTGTATTCACACCATTAAGACTTATGGAACATCCTATGACCATATCATGGATTCTCCTTTTGGTTCCAGTGGTTAGTTGAACCCAACTTGATTTTCCAAGATTTATTTTGTACAAATGTAATCTATCCACTATTTTAGGATCAATGTAACAATGACTTTCTCCTGAATCAATTAAAATAGAAATAGGTTGATTTATGATCTTACCTTCCACCTCGATCATATTCGATTTGTACTATGTTTTTCGATCATCTAAAGATGCATAAATTATTCCCATATATTCGACTGTTGTAGCCTCTTGGACGTTGTGCAGAGTCTTCACTATGTCCTTTCTATGTGGGAAATCCTTGTACATGTCATCTTCTTTGCATCCCCAGCATTGGATTGGTGGTATTCCCCTTTTTCCCAAGGAGTCTTCTTTCTTGGATTCACCCTTAGCATACTAATCTTGATGATTTCTATTAGGCACATTCCTATTGAAGGGAGGCTTGAATCCTTTCCTCCTCTGATCGGACTTCTCCTTCTTCTTATAATTCCAATATTTATGTAGAAATTCTCTTCCCTAGCCTTGATCATATAGGTATTTATCCTTCCTGATGGCCTCAGTCAAGGTCTTGGGCTCATCATACCTAATATTTTATTTATAAAAAGTTGATAGTCCACTTAGAAATCATTGTATTTTCACCTTCTCATCATTAATGAACCCGACATACTTTAACAACCCTAAGAACTTATTCTCATATTCTTCCATAGTCATGCTTCCCAGCCTGAGTTCAAATAACTCCTGCATTTTCTTGTCATAGAAATGCTATGAGAGGTACTCCTTCTGGAAGTACTTCTTGAACTAATTCCAAGTGATCCTCTTCTCACTAATATGTTCAACTTTCTTCAGTTGATCCCACCACATTGCGACTTTCCTGTTTAAATTGTAGGTGGCAATTTTGTATTCTAGATTTGATGAATAGTTATGCAATTGAAAATATCTCCTGAGTCCAAGCAACCATGCCTCAGCATAATATTCCCTTTCTCTTTCACCATCAAAGGATGGTGGCTTGAGCTTCCTCAAATCTCCTTGCAAACTGTCCAATTCATGTATTCTTCTTTGGTGCCTAAGAGGACACACCTCTGGACTACTTATGGAATATTCAAATGCATAAAACTTTCTTTGTGAGTAAGGAGTTGAGTGGTGTCTATGAGATATTCTAGCACTTATGGAATAACCATCTCTTCCACGATCATCTCTTCTTTCATGACACTTGATTTCTTCCTCTTGCTTTGATCCATTATTGGCTTGACTTTGCAACTGATTTAATATCTGCAGCATTCAAGCATTTATCTGAATTTTCTCCCTCATCATTCTCTTATTGTCTTATTTGTATCTTTGCACTTCTATTTTCAGGATTCTTACAGTTTCTATTAATGTTTCTTGCTCTCCTCTGCCCTTGCACCCATTGGACTATGTCTCTGCATTACCAAATCTGGTATTCTAGCCTTCGGCCTCCTTATCATGGTTGGTGGCTCCCTAGCCTTCTTCCATTTCTTCAATACGCATTATGAGTTGACGTGTTTAAACCCCTTAATTCTGCAAAATGTGCAAGTGACAATTTTGTTAGAATTAAGCATATGATAAACAAAATTTTCCAAACAATGCTACCGGTCCTTTTTCTTCTCAATTCATAAAGAAAATATATGTATTAATCTACATCATATAACACTTCCATGTTATCTCTTAGCCGATATAGAATTTAATTCTACATAAACACTCCCTTCAAACCACTTCCCCAGGATACCGCAGCTTGAAACCGCGGGCCAAATCCTTCCTGGCGCTTTTTTGTGTTAGAATTACTATATCGGAGATCGTGTGGTTGAAAATCAATCGAGGGATGAGATCGACATTCAACAGGAGCTTTGGGACTCCGACTTTAGGAGTTTCGGACTTTCCACACTCTCAACTCTTCCAGAGTGCCAAGTCTCTGGACTGCAAGATCTGTTGCCACGTGGAAAAAATACTAGAAGCGGACATGTGGCCCAATCAAGTGGGTGACACGTGTCATGTTCTAACTAAAATTTAAATCCTCCATAGGTTCAAAACTCATTGACATGTGGCACACATCCCATGTGTCCACGTCATCCCAAGTGACGTCCGCGAGCCACGTCACTTCGAAATTTTGGGCTTCAGGAGATTTTACGCTTGCATTCTAGGGTCCACATCACCTCCAGGTGAAGTCATCATACCCCACAAATTTGTCTCTTCAGGCTTCATAATATTTTACGCTTGCATTCTGGGGTCCACATCACATCCAGGTGATGTCATCAGCCCCCACCACTTCGACTCTTCGTGCTTTAGAACTTCAGGCTTCAGAAGATTTTACACTTGCATTTCGAGGTCCACATCACCTCCAGGTGATGTCATCATGCCCCACCACTTCGAATGTTCAGGATTTGGAACTTCGGGCTTCAGGAGTTTCCACACTAGCACACTCTAATTCTTCTGAACTCTGAATTCCTGAACTGGCCAATCTGTCGACACGTGTCTCCCTTGCTTGAAGATCAACGGCCATGAGTGATTGCAAAGATTCAACTCACTCACTCTTTAATTTCCTTGCTGATCTCCGAAAATTGAAGATGCTCATCCGTAGTGGGATCGATATCCATCGGTGATCTATTGATCTAGCAAGATCAACGATCCTAACTGATTGTAGGCTCATAACTTCCTCATGATTTAATTTCCTTCCTGATCCCCGCAATGCAAAGATTTTCATTCGTAGCGGGATCGATATCCACTGTGTATTTGTTGATCTAGAAATATCAATGATCCTGAGTGATTATGGGCTCACAACTTGCAGAAACATTAATTTTCTTCCCGATCCCCGCAATGCCTACCAACCGTTGATTTCCCTCCCATGAGATCGGATGGTCGTGACTTAAACCTACTCAACCTTTAGCTTCGCCTTCATCGGACGACCCATGTTCACCTGCCCTCTGATCCAACGATCCCAAATCTCTCTTGATCCCAAAGTGGTGATCGCTCCCGAATTCGAAAGGGATGGTCATGATCCTTCAATCCCTTACAAAGGATCTCTGACGTTCTAGCTCCTGTGTAGACTCTGCAACGCCATTCCTCATAATATTTTCAAATTCAAGGTTGGAATTCGATCTCAACTGCGAGACTATTACCAACAGACCCAGCCCATACCAACCCGGTGTTTCAACCAGAAGCTCTTATACCAAACTGTAACATACCCCGCCACCCACAGGTCGGGGTACGCTACCTTCAAGCCCACCCTTGGACTTCTTTCTCTTACTGATACCTTTTTAATTTAATAAGGATGCATAAAAGAAAATATCTAATGACATGAACAACAATAACGAGCAAGCATGCATACTCTTAAATATTTAATTAAATGATAAAATAAATACACAGTAGAATACATTCGTATACAACTAAATAATACCAAATCAGAGAGAACTTATCTTTATAAAAGAAGACACCAATTGGCTGCATACCAAGGACATTCCACCCAACCGTAGACACTATCATTCCAAAACTCAACAACAGTGTCACCCCCGAGCCATGGCTATGAATCCACAAGGACGATTCTAGAGTGTTACTTGGCTTCCCAAACCAATCAGCACTCAAGCTCTCACATGCCTCCCCCAAGAAGCTCACATAACTGATCCAATCCCTTAGTCAAAAGGGTAATTAAAACAGGAAATAAACATTTAGCCCCTCAAGCCCCCTTTCTTGTGGAATCATAGCCCCCTATAACTCTAGTCCTTGTCCATCTAGCAGCCAACAATGTGTTTATTATTAATAATTATCAAATCATTACATTTCTTAGGCACACTAGCCATTTTTAATTGTTTGGGCCCTCTGGCCTCTTGAAAATTAACAAAATACATTATTTAATATGGGGCTCAAAACTTGGGGTGTTATAGTTTCCCTCCAGTCAATATTTTTCCACTGAAAGAGGGTTTCCCCCTAGTAGGGATTTGTCTTGCAGTTCGGTTTTTTTGTATGGTGGGGTTTTGCATTCTTTGATGTGAAGGTGTCCCAACGGGATTTTATGGTGTATATGAAGTTGTTTCTTGAAGAGGGATGGTAGGTGTAACCATCAGGGTACTTTTCAAATGACTAAGTAACGTGAATCTTGTTTCACTTGTAACTTGTCCTGAAGTGGTAGTGGTATTTATCGTCTGTCTGATAGGATGGTCAATAGGTTGACCTGATGGTCCTGCATCTGCACCGGTGGTGGAAGATGTATGTGAAGGGTCAAAAAGTGGTCGGCCAAAATTAATTTTTTCATAAATATCCCGACCTAATGGAGTTCTCCATATAGGATGAATAGGATTTTTTTGTGGATCTACCATTTCAATAGAGTGGATAGGGGTAGTGTATTCTTCATTGAAATTTGGTTTTCATGGTTCCATGTCTAGTTGATCATATGGCCTTGATGGTAGTCTAGGGTGATCTTGTATTTTGATGTTACCTGAAGATTCCACTCGAATAAGGAGTGGATCGTGAGGACTTGTCAAATATGGGATTGCAGGGAGGGTGGTACCTTCCTGAACTGCTACTAAATCTCTCTCAGAATTTTCAATCAAAGGAGTGGCGGCACTCTCAGCGTCCGAATAGTTTTCAAACTCTTCACAATAAGTGTCTTCAGGTGAGTTAGGAGGTATGGGCTCATATCCTTCTATAGGAAACCCTTGCATCCTACATGATCTAGGAAGACATTTATCGGCCAAAGTAACAATTTTAAGGACAACTAAAGTAAACAAACGACATACGCTAAAAAATATATAAAACCAACAACCAAAACAATAACTTCTCTCAATGAATGTACTAGTTGGTGATGAAATCCAACATCGCATGATCAAAGTGACAAGGGGATAGGATTTGAGCAGGTGGACTAGTTATGTTGGCAGCCTGCTTAATATGCCTTGGTGCAAGTTCCCTCATAGTTTTACCCATGGGTTACCCTCCAAGGAGCCCGAGTGAGTTTGACCAACGTTTGTCCTAGGTACAACGAAGACTTCCCTTCATCATCACCTTGTGTAAGGACCCTAAAAATTATGGCCACTAAGGATACCAACTCGCATTCAACCTCTGGGCGGTTACAGTCGACAGTCGAGTCCGGACATATGGGCAGGATATCACATCTGAAATTCTTCAAGAGAACTGAGGAAAAATGGATCGGTAAACTCCATAGGACCCCGAATGGATTCAAATTCACGAAGCTCCGAGACCAAATGAAAACAGTTGATCCTCAAGAAAAACCCCCAATATATGATCGTACTACTACAATTAGTTAATCATCGGAAGGATAATATTTATTTCTCTCCCTCACGCGACCTCGTTTTTAACCCCTGTGTGAGAGGGGGGTCCCATCTATGCTTATACGAAAGTTGGATTTTCTCTCCTTATCACAAGATTCTGAATTTTTATTGAATTATTTGGAGAGTTATTCTCACAGCCTATTCCAAAGCTTTAGTCCTAGTCTATTGTTGATGAAAAGATCGCAAAAAATATTTTTTTTTGTTCAATTTTAATTAACGTTTATTTTTGTGGTTGTTTGTTACACAAGGGTGAATGATAGTGAAATGAATTATGTTTGAGACTCGACTCCACAAGAAGGTAAAAAGAATGATATGCGAATTTTCTTTTCAATTAACTTCTAGCTATAGGAAGGAGAAGCGTTTCTTTTCTTTCTTCACTCAAAAACACTCAAGAATGCAAAATTTTATGCTATTTTGTTCTCAAACAAGAACTCAGACAATTGCCAAATTATAAAGAAAACCTTTTTAATATCCAAAACCAATGTATATAAATACTTCTTTGTATGATTGTGGATGCAAACTAAGATGTTATTTTAATGCTTCGTTCTTTCACTAATAATGAAAAAGGTTCACTATGGTGATTTGAAAAAGGAAGAATAAAAAAGACACTCTCAGCAGTAAACAAGAGACCGAAATAAAAACAACTACCAAACTTTTCACTCAAAGAAAAAACAATAAGAAATCAAAATTCATACTTTAAAGTCTTCAAAAATTGAGTAAGGGATCAAATATAAAGAAAAAAATAAATCTTTGATCGATGATCTTCCCTGCCAAATCCTCCAATCAATCAGATAATCGAGAAGAGTGGCAAAAAGAAACCAAAATTTAGAGAGAAAGGTTGATTTTGCAATAAATAAAGACAACAAAAACTCAATAAAGACTAAAAAGAATGAAAGGAAGGAAGTTTTAGTCAAACAGAGGACAAGATCAGATAGAATATGTTTTGAGTTAGAGAAAGAGATCCAAAGACTAAACCCATCAAGCAAGAAACCCTGAAATTTCCCAAAGAAAGGAAAATTGGCGCTCTGGTAACCAAGACACCAAATTTAGGCATTGCTCCCTAGTAGACTCTAGGGAATCACTAACCAAGGAACAATGCTCTAAATTGAACTCCGGGGGAGTGCTAGTTCTGAAGAAAGTTTTAGAAGAAGCTCAAAAAGCTCAGTAACTCAGGAAAATTCAAGTAAGAGCCTCTTTGAGACAACTAGAAAAGACAAAAGATATGTAAAAATAGATCAAATCAGTAGATAGGATCTAAGGATAGGAGTCACCAATTTTTGTTACATTCCCTAGTTCATTCCCTAGTGGAGTCGCCAATTTTTGTTACAGAAATATTCCCCTGTGGACAGGTGAACTTTCCCTTGGATTAATAACCCTTATACCAAGACAGAAACAATCATTTGGACAATATCATTCCTATAAACTTATTTTTCTTATCAAAAAAGAGAAGTGAACGTGAAATAGGATGTACTCTATTTATGACATTCGTCCTAGCTTCTTATGTTCGTAAGCTTGATCTGACTTCTAGCACAAATCAACTCCTACAATGAACAACAAGAAACAAGCGACTTCCTTCTATTGTAATGGATTAGGCAGAGCAAATTCATCTATGCAAAGAAAATTAAACATAGTCAGGAACATGAAACCACATACTTGAAGGAAATAGGCCAAGTATATTAGATGATAAATTCAAAAGGAAACTTACAATCTTTAGATCATTTTGCAGCAGCCTTTCCAATTCCTCCTCATCCAACCCTTGCACGAAATATCCACAATCAAAATAACAATGCTTTGTTGATTTCCTCCTTCTTTTCACCATGGGAATTCCTCCATATATAGGCTTTGAGAGGCTCAAATACCTTGGGCATATTTGGAATTAGTTGAGGATATGGCTCTAATAGTTGTGATATCCTCCTTAAATGCAACACTGGAGTTATATTCAAGCCAAACTAACCCAATCCATCCATAGTTGTCTTTATAAGAAATTGGTATTTCTTCCCAGATTTACTAAACCAATCCAGCGCTCCATTAAAATGGGAAATAGAGCACTATAATGCTCCCCCTAATATGGAGAAGGAGCGCTAGTGCTCCCTGTGTATGAGCAGGGGAGCGTTGATCTTCCAAAAATTTTCCAAGATGAGTAATTCCCTAGTAAAAACATTTGTTCTGACTGTCAGATGATGGGGTTTATTCTTCTAACATGTTTTAGGGGTTGTAGCAAGTGTTTTCATGGTGTCGTTTGTGATGCAACACTTGTGACAAAAGTGTGACACTTACGACAATGAAAATGTGACACTTTCAAAGTGAGGAATTTTGATGTGTAACACCTATCAAGTATGTAGAGGACCAATGGATCCATTGGCATTACTTCAAGAAAAGGAAAGGGTAGAGTGTGCAGGAGTACATCACCAAATTCATAAATATGACTATCATGATGGATATCTCTCCCAAGAACCCATATGTACTCCTCAAGTATATGGGGGGTCCATATAGTCATTTGTGAAATCAAGTGATGCTATTCAATCCCAGGATAGTTGACGAGGCATGTGTGCAAGCACAATGTCTAGAAAATATAGGCCACAAGAAAGGACAACCAAGCGGTTCCAAAAAAAAAGAGCATTGAGGCACTTAAAAGGAGGGGATGAAGAAGTGGAAGGAAAAAAAATAAAAGATGACAACCATTGCACATTAGTGCAATGATTCAAATAACCATTGTAACCATTGTATTATTGATCGTCACAATGAAGAAAAGTGTTGGAAGATACATCAAGAGTTGAACCATAAGAAGGATTCCAAGAAGAAGAACCTTCTAGCTATGGATTCAAGCAATTCGATAGAGAGTAGCTCATATGTAGATGAGAATATTTCCTACACTTCAGTGCAGAAGGAGGTGAATTTGAGTATCCTTCATCCCAAGGAAGAGAAGGAGATGACAAAAATATTCCATATTAAGATCCAAGTCAAGAAGACCAAGGTAGATCCCCTATTTGATTCCAGTTCAGAATCTAATCCGATAGCATTTGATATGGTCAAAAATCTTGGGTTAGCAGTTCATGATCATCCTAGCTCAAATCCATTGGGGTGGGTAAACAAGGATGTAGAGATCAAGGTCACAAGATAGTGTAAGATGAAATTTGTTCTAAGTGTGTATTTTATTGATGAAGTGGAGTCAAATGTAATGCCCCTTAATGTGTGTGGAGTAGTGTTTGAAATCCCTTACATGTCTATGAGGGATGCAATCTTCATGAGGAGAGAAAGCTAGTACTGCCTAATAAAGGATGGGAATTATTTCAACATCAATGCACGTCAAGTCGAATCAAAGATCTCACTGGTAAGTTCCAACCAAGCCAAAAATTTGATTAATCCAAGTAAGAAGTATGTGTTGCTTTATTTACGAGAGAATTAACCAAGTGATGAATCAGTAAGAGAAAAGGAATACATGGAGGGATATACTAAAGAGAAAAAACACTATTTGAAGGAGTTTCTACAGAAATACAAATGAGTGTTCCGGAATCCTAAAGGGATACCACCTAAGAGGGAATTGGAGCACCAAATATAGTTTTTTCCTAACACCTAATTATCCAATATTGGGTTGTATAAATAGTCCATTCTGGAAGCAGATGAAGTAAATAAATAGTTGCAGTAGCTACTAGAGAAGGGAGTAATTCAACCAATAACCTCACCTTGTGAGTCGCCTATTATCGTAGTACCTAAGGTGGATGGGACTTGGTGGATGTGTACTAACTATAGATATTTGAACAAGATTACACTCAAGAATCAGTATCCTCTATCCAAGATTGATCACTTGTTAGACCAGTTGCATCATGCCAAGTACTTCACCAAGTTGGATCTCAAATAGAGATATTGTAATACCCCAAGTCTGAGCCCCTGTTGAATTGTAATGATGATTAATGATGTTATAGGATGGTGAGCTAAGTATTTATAAGTTGGGAGGCTTATGTGTTTATTAGGCCAAAGAGAATAAATGTTAAGGCCAGAGAGCATATTTTTGTATATGTAATTATGCAGATTATTAATAAAAAAGGATCATTGCGTGTATACTGACTGCGGAGAAATATTTAAGGGGAACTAAGATCCACTAGGTAGGGAAAGAGAATAGGGATGAGAAGCTAGAAAATAGGGGCTAATATTGAGGGCTTAACCCAAGGGAATATTATAATGTATTTCCTGAAAATAATAAAGTTGGGAAATAAACCCAGATATCCTATGTTCCTTTGGGGAGAGTAACAAACTCCAAGTGGAGAGGAATGAGCTCCTGGTGAGCCAAGTGTCACCCTGGACGCATGCATATTTATGTGGGAATTTCCACCATTATGGGGGTTCATTCTCACCATTCTGGCTCTCTCACGATTCTAGAGATTGACCATTGTTTGACATTCTTCCTCACCAGTGCACTCACGAACCATGTCACCCTTGTCCAGTTCACGCATGCACTGAATAGGCACGCAACCAGAGCCATTTCTGCCATTCTTAAACCTCTTCCATATTGAACCTATGAAATTTCTAAGACACCCTTGTCTTACCCTATTTTGTTGTTGTGGTTTGAGGATGTGGGTTGTCAGGCCTGTGGTTGAAGAAGCAGATTGTCATGTCTGTGAGAAACTCTGTCTAGGTGAGAGAGTTTGTTGGGGAAGTGATTTCTTCGGGAGGGAGTCCAGCAGCAGCTATAGATATCTGAGAATTTTTTATCCAGCATGTTGTTGAATCCCTGGAAGGGAAATGGAGCAGCCGATGGCCTATGGAATAGTGAAGGTGCATATTCTTGGGGTGGGACAGGAATGTGGGGAATGAGAGTCTGTGAGCGGTGATCATAAGTAGGCTCCTTGGAGAGAATCCTTCCTATGCATTGTGCAGCTTCTTGTAGTTTCAGCCTAGCCTAGGATTTTTTTTCCCTTGGTGGAGTTTAGTCCTAGCTCTGGGTGACCCATTGATGATAGCTTGGAGCAGCGTGGTCTAAGGCTGGTAGGTTCGTGGAAGGTCTGCATGCAGTCAATGGTCTTCTCATAAAAATATAAGTATCGAATCTGTGTTAATTGTATTATGTGTATATTGTACATGTGTTATAATGTTATCAAAATTGTCTGTGTTTATTGCATGTATGTGTTATTGTCGCTTCTGCATGAATATGTGTATGAACATAATGTGTATTCATGTTTAAAAATTGCATTAGATAGGTATATATGTATATCAAAGCATGATAGTTTCAAATAGCATGATTGACCTGGGTGGTTGGGTGTGTTACAACCGTTTTCAGAATAGTTTGGTTTTGAGTTAGTGGTTTTTACCTCCGAAAGGATGGTCGGGGGACGTTACAATCTGGTATCAGAGCAGATTGAGAAGTTTTTTTTGTATTTAGTCCAAGTGGAATTGATCTGACATGTAAGGTCGTGGATGCCACAAATTGGTATCAGAGCCCATGCTTTCAGCACTGAACCTAGATGGGTCATACAAGTGGTTATAGAAGCAAGTCCATAGGAATTATTTTCTAAAGGGAAAAAATTCGAAGTTAAAAGCATCCATGAGTGCCAAGAGAATAACTTGGTCATTTTTTGAAGCTCGAGAGGTATATCTTGGTTTGGGAACACAAAAATTAAACTCCAATCGTTGCATTTGTTGAAGAAGGGATAGATTTCTCACAATTGTTGGATCCAAAGCAGGTGTACGGTGTTTAAGCACCGAATTCCTTCAGACTTCACTCCTCTGACCGTTTTAAAACCATAAGCATAGAAGAATGCCGAAGTCCTGAATTCTGGAACCAATCCGGACCATCTATTCCAAGGGATACGTGTCCAAATATTAAGAAGGTTCAGAGTTTCAACACTCCAGAAGAATGGTATGTGGTTGCACGAGAGGAAAATATCCCCAAATTTCCAGAGAATGGAAGTGACGTGATAGGATGATGTCACCAGGGGTGACGTGGACCAGTTCGAAAATTCGGCAGTTTGACAGCTTGGGGAAAATGTCGAAGGCAGGAAATCCCTGACGTCCCAAAGTGTTGGGTATAACATGGCAAGATGAAGTCACCTAGGGTGATGTGGACCTACCTAGGTCTTCCACGTGCCACTCATTTCCATAATTTTCACAGGCCCTTAGGAGTGATTGGAACCTAACACATGTCACTTGATGGTGGGGCCACATGTTACCACTTTGATTGGCGACAACTTTACTTCGTGGGCCTCGAAAGGTTAAGCAGTTCGGGAGTTCGACATTCGGGGAAAATTGTTGGAAGAACTTCTGGACCTCTAAATTCCTGGAGTCCCGAAGTCACGAAGTTCCAAAGTAACATGCCTTTGTGGGCCCAAAATGTTAAGCAGTTCAGGAGCTCGTCATTCAGGGAAAAATTTTGGAATAACTTCCGGATATCGGAAATCCTAGAGTCTCGAAGTCCTAAAGTTCCAAAGTGACGTGGTGGTGACGTCACCTGGGGGTGACATGGACACACATAAGGCATGCCACTTGTCAATGTGTTTTGAGCTTTTGAAAGATTTATTTGGTAGGTATATCTTGACATGTTTCACCCCTCGGATTGGGCCACGTGTGTGCTTCTAGTGTCCTACCACATGGTTCCAGATCCTGCAGTTTGGAGACTTGGAACTCCATAGGAACTTGGTCAAGAATTGTTAAGTATGAAAATTCCTGAAACTTCGAAGAGTGGAGTAAATCCTCGTCGTCCAATGGGAGGGGACACGTGGTAGAAGATCCCATGGTCTGGAGGATTCAAGGCTTAAACATTGGGGTCGAGGACTTCCGGACGCCCAAAGGTTGGAGTCTATCATGACCGTTGATCACAGAAGAAACGCGGCAGTAATCCCATGGTCCAGGGGAATGGTACTACGAAGGATATGAGTTTTGTTTGTTGTGAGTCGAGAACTCACGGAGGGTCGGAGTTAATCTTGACCATCAAATCACAAATGACACGTGGAGGTAGGAGAGGGGATCTCCAATGGATCGACACTTCAGGATATTGGTAGTGTTTTTCTTTAGAAACCGTTGAATCCCGGAGTCTCGGAGATCCTATCCACCATATATCCAAGCAGAGAAGGTGGAACATAGATCCACTGTCCTTCGTGGGTTTTCCAATTTGACGCTCCGGGATATTTGTTGTGATGTGTTTTGGAAACTGTCGAATCCCATAGTATTGGAGCTCCTATCCACCATATATTTAAACAAGGAATAAGGACCGTTGATATGTACATCCTCTAAGTATTCGAAGAATCGACATTTAGGGAAAATGTATGGTAATTGGGGAAGATCCTCTGAATCCCCGAAGTTCCGGAGTCCCGGAGGCTCAAAGTAAACAATAAGTTCCTAGTTTTTAGTGCTGGGTCACAACCCTGGTCATATGATTTTGGGGGTTGAAAGAAGGTGCTAGCACCCGAAATTTTTGTTTAAGAACAAAAAAGGGACATATTGTTCAAGTAGCCATAACTTCCTGCTCAAAACTAAGAATTGAGAATGGAATAAGCCATTGGATAGGTATTGAACAGTAGAAGATAATTGTCCACCCAAAAATTGGATACGAATAGTAAAATTCTTAGGAAACCAGCAGAAAAGAAGTCTGATATATATTAATGAATCATAATGATTCATACTTTCATGAAATTATTAATAACAATTAGGCTGACAAATCTTTGTTGGTTACATATTTTTGCATAATTGACAGCTGTCAATTCAGAGTCATCACAGAGTTCATAAGTGATGGATGATACTCAGGTATTATTTAGTCAAGAAGATGAAATCAGAGGGTTTAATGTCCAGTTGGATAGGTAAGGAACCAACTCCAATGGACATGGAGGAGAAAGGGAGGAAGACATAAATCTAGCTGAGACCCTTAGAAAATTGCAAGCAGATGTCTAGAGCCACAAGGATGGTAATGAGAGGCTTATGAAGGCCAAAGAACAACAGGAAGACTTCAATATGAAGTTAATGAAAATCATGGACAAAATTGAAAATAAGCTGGATAAGGAGAGTGGCTCCAACAAATTAGGAAGTCATGGGACCCCTGAGAAGAAAGGAAGATTAAGGAGTGGTAGCAGACATCACCATCACTCCCAAAAGCATTCCCATAGGAGAGCACACATTATCTCAAGTCCATCCCCTGGCAAGAAGCATAGGAGGTTTGGGGTGGATGAGTTGAAAGTAGAAATGAATAAGATAAAACCTCCTACTTTTGATGGAGAGCACAAGAAGGATGAAGATGTTGATACATGGTTGCTAGGCATGAGGAAGTACTTCCAATTGTATAACTATTCTTCTCATGCAAAGGGAATAATTTCCATCTATCAGCTTAAAGGAAATGCATCCATGTGGTGGGATTAGCTGGTGCAAGTGCAGCACCTCAGAGAGAAAAATGTGACTTGGAAGGAATTCAAGAGGAATTTTGAGAAGAAATACTTAACCAAGAGATATTATGATAAAAAGATGAAAGAGTTCTTTGAAATAAAATTGGTCAGCATGACTATTGATGGATATGAAAGGACATTCTTAGAGTTGTTGAAGTATGTCTCCTTCATGAAGGATGAGGCAGTGAAGATTCAGAGGTACCTGAGTGGTCTGCCATCTTTCATAAGTGATAAAATCCAATATGATGATCCCGAGACTCTAGAAGAAACCATAAGAAGAGAAAAAATCTTATATGATCAACAAAAAGGAAAGCCTACTTTCCAAAAGGCTTGGGAGGACAAGAAGAAGTTCAATAGGGAACAGAGGTAGAAGGGAAACAAGACACATTTTTTTAGAAACAGTCCTCAAGGATGACCATCTTTGAGAGAGCATAGAATGGTTGAGGTAGGTGGGCCAAGGCCAAGGCTGACACCCATTAAATGTTGGGGTTGTAAAGGAGACCAAGGGTATAGATATTGTCCTCACAAAAGTGACAAAGTGAGAGTTTTCCACAATGTACAACAAGTAGAAATAGTGGAGGACATGGGCAGAAGTGTACCAAGGATATATGCATCCCTGGACAACAAGAAAGTTGAGTTTCAATCACACATGATTGAAGTTGAAGGTATGATCAATAACCATGCCTTTACTATTTTAATAGACTCGGGAGCTAGTCATAGTTACATAGATCCTAAATTTGTGGAAATATTTCGTTTTCCAAGAATAAAGCATGAGAAATCTTGACTGGTACAGTTGTGTTGGCAGCCAATTCACATTTTTCCACTGTCCTTATAAGCTGCCTACACCAATGTTTTGCAAACTTTAATTTTTCGTCGCAATTCTCAAATAAACGACACTTTTATTTTTGCGCTATTTACACACTTACCTTCGTTCTTTCTTTCACGACTGTAAGCGTGAAAACTTCGTCTTCCGAAGTCACATTAAAATCATTATTGAATTGTCGTTATCATTCTTGTCGATATGCCCATTGCGTATACATTTTATTTATCATTATGCAGTTGGAAAAACCCTTTTGGTTTGTACTCATTTGACAGTCTTTGATTGATTATGAAATTCCCTTTCATGAGTCATTAAATTTGTGATACATTGGTGATTGGATTTACATGTTCTTTGATTTGATCTACTTGACCATTGGTTTCATAAAAGCACATAGGTGTTATGGTTAAACCCTTGATATATATCATTTAATATGAAACCTAGTTCATGTTATCAAAACCTTTGGCATACACTTGGTATTGGTTTCGATTTATATGTTTGGTTTTTAAAAATATGGTATAACCATTGCTTGCACGAATGATTAATACACTTACCATTGATTTCATTGGTCGGGCAAATGACATAATTGTTAAACTATACAATAGTGGGTTGAACAGCTATAAGCGTCGGTGGTTGTACCATTGGTAATCACTATTCTGCATGGACAAAAAAAAGCTCCACCACCTTCGCACGATCTCATTAATGTCGTCCCTTATCCCTGTTTCACCTCTAGCATCGGGTAGGCCTGTGAATACTCTGCTCCAGCGTATGCTTTGATTCAAACCCTGGCTCATTCACATCATTTACCGTGTGCTCTTCTCCATGGCACCGGTGGTGCGAATTGAGCCGAACGGTAGCCAAGCCTTGCTACTGTTCGATAACGCCCAAAAAGATTTACAAGATAATGGTTGGCTCACGTTTGTACAGAGATTTGAGGGTTTTAATCTATTTTTTGCACAGCAGTTCGCCCTGACTTTTGATGGGTGCAGGGCCAATATAGGTGACATTCAGCTTGAAATCAATGAAGAGTTCATTAGCTCTGCCATAGGGTTAGCAGCCACGGGCCAGCGATGGTTTAAAAACTCTAAAGTTGAGGATGTGCCATGGCCATTATTGTTCCTCTCATGGAAGGTCACATCCTGTGATAGAGGTATGCCCATTTCCATGCTTAAACCAAGGTGGCATGATCTTTTGATGGTGGTTAAACAATTCGTGACCTGTGAGGGTCGGTATGGGCTAGTTTTTCTTTATCACCTTCGACTATTAATGAATTTTATGGGTTATCCATTGAATATGCCATTCTACTTCCAATGTAGCCTTTATAAAATGTCAAAAAGGTTTAGATAAGAGAAGGTCGATAGTAGCTTGTTCCACCACGGCCTAATCAGACTCATCATTGTTCACCACTTAAATCTTCATGGTGATAGTTGGCTAGATTTTATCTCTCGAAATGGTTTTGTTGATACAGAGCCTATCCAAATTGACAAGCCTGTGGTTAATGTGACTAAGGTCAGGCCACCCGTGCCTTTCCATGTCCTACTGCCCTCTCCCAAACCCTCGGTCGACCATGATATCGATCTATCCGACGTTATAACTGAGAAGGTTAAGGTTGTTAAAAATCCTGTGAGAAAAAAGGTCAAAGGAAACCCTATTGTCGACGGCAAAGGTAAAAAGAATGCTTGACTTATCTCGAGAATGGCTAGGAATAAACCTAAACCTAGTGCTGAGATGAAGCCCATAGTCCTCAGTAAAGACTCAGACTCTGACATCGAACGCTTCCTAGCTAGTGAGTACCCTTACTCCCAAGGTTTGTGCTCTGAGCCACCCTATGACTTCGTTTCTAATTTGCCCCCGTGCTTAAAGAATAATCCTAGCTACCCAAGGATCAAGCTTCCTAATGAAACCCTCGGCGATTTAAATAAACCCTCACCTGCGTTTTCAAAGCCCAGACAATCGTCCTGTGACAAGTGTAATGTGTGGTTAGAATGCTACTATACAGACGTTCCCTTATTACAGTCGAAAATCAAATAATTGGAAAACCAAGTTGCAGTATTGACAAGCCAAAGGGACAAGCTTCAAGCTAATGATAAGAAGCAAAAAACCATTGGTTCCATCATTTTTAGGAATGTCGAATCGGATACAGCCGTCGTCAATTCCCAAATGTTATGACCAATTTGTCTGCTCATCATCCAGGTATGAATTTTGATATCAATTTCGTTTTATCAATTGCTTGGATTAATATAGTGAATTGATTTCTGAGTTTTGAAAAGTTTGTTTATCATTCAAAATGACTTTGACATGGTTTGATTATCAAAACGGTCATAAAATCGAATATGGTTATGATTTTGTTATACGATTTGATCGTGCCCAGTTTAGCAATTAATTGGTTTTCATTGGATTTGATTCGTTTGTCTGTTGGTTTGAGCTAACGAAATCAAGGTTTTGCTTTCGATTGGATTTTGTTTGTATATGATCTAAATAGAAGGTTTTTATGCTAAAATTAGAGCACAACCATGTTTTGATTTGATATGATTTCGTTATGGTTGGATTATATCGGCTTTGATTTTATGGTGTGATTTTGGAACGGTTTCGTGAGTTGAATTGTTATGATCTTTTAATATGTTATGTGATGTAATCTTCTAAATCAGGAATACTACTCTGTTCGACTCAGATTTGGAAAGAACGACTTTGTTTTGTGTGGAAACAATATTCTCATTTGGTCTGTGTAAAAGATCTCTATGCCCAAATCCTGGAACTATTTTGATTTACAACGACTATATCAAACTCAAACCGTTCGATTCGCTTTTGATTTGATTGGGTTGTTGCATATTTTGAGGTTGCACGATTTCCTGTTTTGAGTTGGATTTGTATCAAAAATAAACTTGATGTTTCTCTGTTGATTTTTAATTTTCAAAGCAATTTTGTTTAACTCAGATCGACTTATGTTATCTCTGTTGAATTCGTATGAGAAGATTCGGTTAATATTTCATTTTGAAATGAATTCAAGTAACAATTTTGTCGACTGTCAATCGATTTTGTTTTCCCCAATTGGCAACAATAAACGATTGGGCGAATCCCACAGACCCTGTTATCAACCGATTGAATCCATTGTGATTTTGTTTACATACCAGTTTTGATTCAGTTCGCTAATAATATGGATCGTTTGTTGTGTTTAATATATTGCGATCAATTTGAGAAAATGATCTTGTTAATTTGGTTTGGATTCAAATTAATTGTATGGATAGTTGAAGCAAATATTTGTGATTTCAATTGGTTATGAATCGATTTCATTACTGTCGGTTATCCGATATGATTCCGTTTACCCGATTTTGTGACAACAAATGAAACAGAGCATATGCATTTATGTAGTCGTCTGATTGATCTTAGTCTTGTTTTGATCTCAAATTAGTATAACGATTTCAATTTGAATGATTCGTTTGTCTTTCAAATAGCTATTAGATGCTTGTTGATATTTTAAATTTAATCCTTTAAAGATTTGAATTGATTTTAATGCTGATTCTGTGTCTGATTTAGACCAGCTACAGAATCGCAAGATTCTATAGCTAGTCTTTAGAATTAGATTTTTATCATTTTTATTAGTAAAATATCCTCTTAACTTGTCCTTTTTTGACCTCTTTTAGGTACATTCGAATTGCATTGGGCATGCTGGACAATCTAGGAGATATTTGTGTGATATAGTTTTTATTTTTGGATGTTAGTTTAGTCAAACAGGGGATATTTCCCCAGATTTTTTGTAAACAGTTTTCATAACTTCCACAGGGATGTTTTACCTTGTGAGAAGTCTTTAAATACTTATTATTTTTGTAACAAACTCATCATCATCCTCACTGTGGGAGAACTAGACTATGGATTTGTGATTCAGACTGAGACGAAAGTTGATGCCTTGCTACAACTTTCGCTTTTCAATATATCAAACTTTTGTTTCGGGTTTTGCATATCAGTTTGCAATTTATTATTGATTACTTTAGCTATTGTAATTCATTGCAGGATGATATGATTTGATTTAAGTGTTATCCATATCTGATCTCTTTCATTATTTAAGAACACAACAATTATCTTGTTTCAGTTAATGAATGACATATTTCTCTTCTTTGTTAATTGAATCATTTTGTATAGATCTTTGCATGCAGATTTATCTAACTGTGAAGATTTATAAATCATAAGATTGTTGTGATTTTTTTATGTCTTGTTTGTCCTGTTATTAACATAAGAAAAGTACAGCAGTTTCTTGTTTCTGAGAAGCTCGTGGATAATCCGGTGCGGTTTTACTCCCTCCGAACAGCTGAAACAACCACCATACACAGGACAAACCTGAAGCGTACTTCAGGTCAGTTCGTTATTTTTGTTTAGTAGTTAATTGTTAGTATAGTATAAATAGTTTAGTTAGATGCATAGTTTAGATTCGTAGTTAGAGTTAGTATTTTAGTCATTTAGTATAGATAGTTTGTCAATTTATTTCTTTTAATAAAATCAAAAAAATCAAAAAACAATAGCTCTCGCTGTCTTAGGACAGATTATAAATGAGTTTTTTTCAGGTTTTATACAAATCTGTAAATTGTAAATATTGTACGTTTGTGAATAAGATTTATTTATGTTAGTAGTTAGATATTTAATTTCTTAGAGTTAGTATAGTATTAGATAGTAAATTAGAATAGTTAGATTTGTTTAGTTTTTTCTTATAGTTAATTTTAGTTAGATTAGTTTATTAGTTTGTTTTAATAGTTAGTTTTAGTTAATAGTTAGATTAGTTTATTAGTTTGTTTTAATAGTTAGTTTATTTAGATTAGTTAGTTTAGAGTAGTTTTCTTTTATTTTCTTAAGACTTAGTTCGGCTAATGGAGCCGCTAAACCCGTCAGGGTGGTTCATCCCAAACGGATTGGGTTATTAGACAACCCTGGACCGGTTCCACTCTCCCAGTTGACAGACGGTCCATTTCGCCCGTCAACAAGTTGGCTACACGATCCAAGAGAAAAGTGGTTGAGCTGGTTAAATCATGTCCAGTGGACATGAATAGGCTAAGTACCAGGGAAGATTTGAACATCCTTCCATTGGGTTCATATGACTGTCTAATTGGTATCGATTGGTTGGACCAACACCATGTTGTTATAGACTGTCATAACAAAGAATTTACTTTCCTAGATGAGGAAGGGAACCCGAGAATAGTCCAAGGAATTCTGAGGGCATTGACTATCCGAGAGATTTCAACAATGCAATTGAAGAAGTGTTATAGGAAGGGATGTCAATTATTTGCAACTCGTATGGGATAAGAACCTAAGGATAAGGTGAAAAATCGAGGGGATCACCCATTCTTCAAGGACTTTGAGGATGTGTTTAAGTAAATACCAGGATTACCCCCAAAGAGAGATATTGATTTCTCTATAAATTTAATGCCGGGAGCAGCTCCAGTATCCAAGACTCCCTACAGAATGAGTACACCAGAGATATAGGAGTTGCAAATGAAACTTGAAGAGCTGTTGAAGAAGGGGTATATATTCCCAAGTGTGTCACCTTGGGGTTCCCCAGTCTTGTTTGTGAAAAAGAAAGATGGGACATTGAGATTGTGCATCGACTTCGGACAATTGAACAAAGTAACCATAAAGAACAAGTATCCTTTGCCAAGGATCGATGATCTCTTTGATCAACTAAAAGATGCAAGGATATTCTCAAATATTGATCTTAGCTCATGATATCATCAAGTAAGGATCAGAGATGAAGACACCAACAAGACTACCTTTAGGACAAGGTACGGTCATTACAAATTCACAATGGTGTCATTTGGGCTATCAAATGCACCAGTTGTTTTCATGTGCTTAATGAATTGTGTTTTCGAGAACACTTAGACAAGTTTGTCATTGTCTTTTTGGATGACATCCTTGTATATTCAAATTTAGAAGGAGAGCATGAGCATCACGTAAGGATGGTGTTACAATTGTTAAGAGAGCACCAGTTGTATGCCAAATTGAGCAAGTGCTCATTTTACCAAAATCGAATTCACTATTTGGGGCATATCATATACGAATAAGGGATATCAGTGGACCCTGAAAAGATTAAGGACTTTAAAGGGTGGACATCACCTAAGAATGTGATCGAAGTCAGATCCTTCATGGGTCTAGTTGGCTACTACAGAAGATTCTTTGTAGGGTTTTTGAGGATTTCTCACCCAAACACTTCCTTGCAAAGGAAGGGCGTGAAGTTTCAATGGACAATGGAATGTGACAAGAGCTTCCATCAATTGAAGCAGTTGTTAACCAATGCTCCAATTATGAGAATTCAATATCCGAATGAATATTTTGTGGTTTGCACTGATGCATGCAAAGAAGGACTTGGTGGAGTCCTAAGTCAAAATGGGTTTGTAATTTGTTTTGAATCGAGAAAATTAAAAAAGTATGAGAGGCTTTATGCCACTCATGATTTGGAGTTGGAAGCCATAGTTCACGCCTTGAAAAAGTGGAGGTACTACCTCATGGGAAAGAGGTTTGAGTTGAGGAAAAACCATAATGGTCTGAAATATTTGATTGATTAGCCTACATTAAATGCTAGGTAGAGCATATGTTTGTAATTCCTCTGCGAATATGACTTTGACATCAATCACATCAAAGGAAAAGAGAACAAAGTGGTTGATACACTCAGCAGGATATTTCATGAACTACATGATACATCCATTAGCATGTATCTCTCAAGGGAAGTATTTTGGAGGCTGCAAAAGAATATTTGCAGTACATGGATTTAGTGACAAAACTACAAGGTAAAATGCAATAGAAGGCTGAATATTATGAAGTGGGAAATGATGGATTTCTCTTGTACATGAACCAAATTTATGTGCCCAATTCTCATGAATTGAGGGGTACAATTTTGAAAGAGATGCATAATGTGCCTTATGTTGGGCACCCAGGATATCAGAAAATAGTGAAAACACTCAAGAACCAATACTAGTGGCTAGACATGAAGAGGGATATTGTTGAGTACATTGTTAAATGTATGGAGTATCAGAAGTTCAATCCTGAGCACAAGCACCCAGTTGGGTTGTTGCATCCATTTCCCATTCCTGAGTGTAAGTGGGAAGTGGTGACCATGGATTTCATCACAGGATTACCCAGAACAAGAAAGCACCATGATTCTATCATGGTGGTGGTGGAAAAGCTTACTAAAGATTCCCATTTTATTCCAATGAAGGTTACTCACAAGGCAACCAATGTTGTTGATATTTATATGAGGGAGATAGCATGATTGCATGGCATACCCAAGAAAATTGTGTCTAACAGAGACCCAAAAATTACCTCAAAGTTTTGGAGAGAATTATTCAAGAGGTTCGGAAAAAATATGAACTTCAACACAGCCTATCATCCTGAGTTTGATGGGAAAAAAGAAAGGGTGAACCAAGTGATAGAGGATATGCTAAGGATGTACGTGATGGAAAAACCATCTAAATGGGAAGATTATTTACACTTGGTAGAATTTTCCTACAACAATGGGTATCAATCATCACTAAATATGAGCCCATTTAAGGAACTTTATGGCAGGAAGTACAACACACCAATAAGTTGGGGAAAACCAGTTGATAGATAAGTAATTGGGCTAGAGTTTCTTAGGGAAATGGAAGAGAAAATGTTAAAGATAAAACAGAATTTGAAGGTTGCATAATACAGGAAGAAAATCTATGTTAACAAGGGCAGAACTCACATGGAATTTAAAGTGGTTGATAATGTATTCTTGAAGATGAAATCCAACAAAAGTTCCCTGAAGTTGGGAAATTGTTCCAAGTTGGCAGCCAGATATTGTGGGCCATTTGAAATCCTAGAAAGGATTGGACCAATAACTTACATGCTTTCATTACCTACATCTATGTCTATACATTATGTATTCAATGTATCATTGCTTAAAAAATATATACATGAGGTTAATCATGTTATTGATTGGAATGTGATTCAGGTGGAGAAAGAAAGCACTTTTCAAGTGCATCTGGTACTCATTCTAGACCGGAAAATCAAACAACTCTGGAATCGAGCCATAAATCTTGTAAAGGTCCAATGGACCTAGTATGGTCCTGAGGACACAACTTGGGAGAATGAAGATGCTATGCAGGCAAAATGCCCGCATCTTTTTGAATATTTTGAAAATCGTGTTGAAGTTATGTAAATGAATTGCACTGAGGACAGTGAAAAAATGAGGGGAGGGGATTGTAATACCCCAAGGTTGAGCCCATGTTGAATTGTAATGATGCTTAATGATGTTATAGGATGGTGAGCCAAGTATTTATAAGTTGGGAGGCTTATGTTTTTATTAGGCTGGAGAGCCTAAATGCTAAGGCCAGAGAGCCTATTTTTGTATATGTGATTATGTAGATTATTAATAAAAATACATCATTGCATGTAGATCGACCACAAAGAAAGAGTTATGGGGGACTAAGCTCCACTGGGTAGGGAAAGGGAATGGGGTTGAGAGGCTAGAAAAGAGGGTCTAAGCTTGAGGGATTAACCCAAGGGAATATTGTAATGTATTTCTTGAAAATAATAAAGTTGGGAAATAAACCCAGATATCCTAAGTTCTTTTGGGGAGAGGAACAAACTCCAAGTGCAGAGGAACAAGATCCTGGAGATCCAAGTGTCACCTAGGATGCATGCATATTTATGTGGGAATTTCCACCATTATGGGGGTTCATTCTCACCATTCTCACCATTATGTCTCTCTCGTGATTCGAGATATTGACCATTGTTTTCCATTCTTCCTCACCAGTGCACTCACGAACCATGCCACCCTTGTCTAGTTCACACACGCACTGAACAGGCACGAAGCCAGAGCCGTTTCTTCCATTCTTAAACCTTTTCCATTGTGAACCTCTGGAATTGTTGAGCCCTCCCTTGTCTTACCCAATTTTGATGTTTTGGTTTGAGGAGGCAATTTTTTAGGGCCATGGTTAAGGAAGCAGGTTGTCAGGCCTCTGAGAAACTCTCTCCAGATGAGAGAATTTGTTGGGGAAGTGATTTATCCTAGAGGAACTCTAGCAGCAGCTACAAAGCTCTAAGAATTCCTGATCCGGCCTATTGTTGAAGCCCTGGAAGGGAAGTGGAGCAGCTGATAGACTATGGAACAATGAAGGTGCATATTCTCGGGGTGGGACAGGCATGTGGGGAATGAGAGTCTCTAAGAGGTGGGTGCAAGTAGGCTCCTTGGAGAGAATCCTTCCTATGCATTGTGCAGCTTCCCGTAGCTTCAGCCTAGCCCAGGATTCCTTTTCCCTAGGTGGATTTTAGTTCCAGCTCAGGTGTGACCCACTATTGATAGCGTGGAGCAACATGGTCTAAGGTTGGGAGGTTCATGGAAGGTCTGCACACAGTCGGTGGTCTTCTCATAAAAATATAAGTATTGAATATGTGTTAATTGTATTCTGTGTATATTGTACATGTGTTATAATGTTATCATAATTGCTTGTGTTTATTTCATGTATGTGTTATTGTCGCTTCCGCATGAATATGTGTATAAACAAAATGTTTGTTCTTATTTAAAAATTGCATTAGATATGTATATATGTTTATCAGAGCATGATAATTTCAAAAGACATGACCGACCTAGGTGGTTGGGTGTGTTACAACCATTTTCAGAACAGTTTGGTTTTGAGTTAGTGGTGTTTACCCCGGCAAGGAGGGTCATGAGACATTACAATCTGGTATCAGAGTAGATTGAGAAGTTTGTTTTTTATTTACTCCAAGTGGAATTGACCTGGCATGTAAGGTCGGGGATGCCATAGATACCACTAGGTATGTGTCAAAGAAGAAGACACCTAGAAGAACTCCTTCAAGACAAGGCAAGGTTTGTATGAATGGTTGGTCATGCCATTTGGTTTATGCAATGCACCAGCTACATTTAAAAGATTGTTGAATGATGTATTGCACCCATATTTAGATTCATTTATTATAGCGTATTTGGATGATATATGGGTTTATATATCTACCTATGAGAAGCACATATTACATCTCATGTAGGTATTAGAGGCTTTTAGAAAGCACTAGTTGTTGGATAACCTCAAGAAATGTGAGTTTTCTTAGCAGTCATCAGTGTATTTGGGGTATGGGATAAGGGGAAGGGAGATCAAGATAGATCCCGCAAATATGGAGGCCATTATGAAATGGCCAATTAAAATTAATGTCACTAAAGTTAGGATATTTGTTGGCGCAACACAATACCTACAGAAGTTCATAGAATCCTTTTCAGAGGTAGATTCACCACTCCACACCAAAATAGCGACTGGTAAGAGTTTCCAGTGGGGAAAAATACAACAAAAATCTTTTAACGAGCTAAAAAAAAATATTAGTCAAGCACCAATTCTCACATTGCCTAACTTGTAGAAGCTTTCGAATTGGAAATGCAAGTGTGCATGTTATGGGAGCATTTTTTATGCAAGGACATAAGCCAATATGTTATCATTTTGAAATGTTTCATGGAGGAGTCTTAAAATACCCTACCTATGACAAGGAACTTTGTGCCATGGTTCAATCTATTAAAAAGTGGAAGCATTATTTCATCTAGTCATCAAGTATAAGAAGGGAACCACTAATAAGTTGGAGGACACATTTTCAAGGCCACCAACATCCAATATTATATCCTTGGGAACTCTTATTCACATGGTGCCTTTTATCCATGATGAATACAAAGAGGCATACACATAAGATGAGGACTTCAAGGGGGTGTTTTAGCATCTACAGGTCCAAATTCATGTAGAATAAGGTGATAGTAAGGATGACTATCATATCCAGAATGGGTTAATTTACAATATAAACAAGCTTTGTGTTCCTAAAGGTGAAATATTACAACTTATCAAAGAGGCTTAAACCTCCAATTCCGTGGGACATCTTGGTGTTAGGAAGATAGTTGCTAACTTACAAAGGTATGTGTATTTTCCTAGAATGAAAGAAAGTTTAGCATGGTATATTAGAGGATGTATACTTTGTTCTACCAACAAGCCTAGTAATATAAATAAAGGTCTATACCATCCCTTACATGTACCCACTCAACCTTGGGAAAGCATTTCCATGGATTTTGTGGGAGGTTTACCAACAACTGGGAAGGGACATGACTATTTATTTGTGGTAGTTGGCAGGTTCATCAAGATGTGCATTCTTATGCCTTGTAAAAATACCATCAAAGGACAAGAAGCAACAAACATGTTCTTTGAACAGTTCTTGGTGCGCTTTGGGATACCAAGGAGCATCATCTCAAACATGTACTTTGGTGCATCTTTTGAGGGGTTATAGTAAAAATCAGCCAAAGACCTAGGATGAAAATATGATCTATGCTCAACACTCTTATAATAGAGTAGTCCAAAATTATAGTGGTAAGTCCCCTTTTGAAACTTTCTTTGGGTATTTTTATCCTTCACCCTTGGATGTTGTATATGGATAGTAAGGAGGAGTGAGAAAAGACATCACAGGATAAGCATTGAAAGAATAGAATTTTTTTGAAATGATTAGGCAGATCTATTTACAAGTATAGGATACATTGAATAAGTCACAGGAAAAGTATAAGTCCATACATGATCAACACAAAACCAATAAGTAATTCAATGTGGGAGATAGATTTTGTTACAGTTGAACAAGGAAAGACTATAGGGTCCCAGTAAAAAGATCAAGGATCTGCGGTATGGCCCTTTTGAGGTATTGGAGAAGGTGGGAAATAAATCCTATAGACTCTGTCTAAACCCATACATGTGCATGTAATTAGTAGTGAATGTGGATAATTTGAAACTCTATGATCCTTCCATGTTGGATCATGAGGAGGAGCAGGTCATGCCTACCATAGAGGACTTAGCACCATATGCTTAGGCAGAGTTGGAAGAAGACATAGTTTTGCATAGGAAGTCCAAAAATACAAGAGTGGGATAATATGACCTTTGGTAGATTGGGTTGAAAGGAAAACTTCTAGGAAAAGAAAAATGGTACTCCAGGAAGAAGGTAGAGGAAAAAACTCCTCACCTCATTAAGTGAATCTTTTGGGTATTAAAATCCTCCCTAAATGGGGAGGTATGATACAAATTGGATCATCATATAGTTTTTTATCTATCTTGGTAATTTTTGGGTGGAAAAAATTGGAGGAATCAACTTGTAGGGTCATTTTAGCAGCAAGTCCATATTTAGAAAATTGGGTCTGAAACCTTCCAGAGGCATTTTGAGGAAATTAAATGACATTTTTTGGTTAGAAAACTTATTGGATATTCCTTGATGATTTTCTTCTACACACTAATACTTTTCCAACAGTGCAAGAATCACCTCAATTGAGAGTCATATGTGAAATTTATGCCCCGCATCAGCCCCCATTACTCAAACATGTGGGGCTAGGCATGTGTGTATTTTCAAGAATATTATAGAAGTTCCAAACCTTATAAATAATAAAGGGTTGAGGAAGGAAAAACCCTAACTCTAGACAACTAGAGGGCTATGTTAAATATTGGGCCACTAGGAGGAGAAGGGGTTCCATTCTTTAGTATTGTACTTGTTCCATAGCTAAGAAAAACATCTAGGAGTGGTATTTTGAGAGCATAAAAGAGTAGGAGGAAGATTTTGTATCATCTTATCAAGCTGCGGCATCATAGTCAACTCCATAGTGAGTTCCCATTCCTTTATATTTGCATTTTGATAAATGAAGCAAAGAGGGAAAAGCATAGGCCTCACCTTCAAGTTGGGTTTTCTCCCATATTGGGTTTCCCAAGGTAAATATTTTTTTTAACTGTGAGGACGGTAATTTTTTTCATTTTCTTGTTCTTTTATCTTCGTATTTTAGTTATTTTCTATAAATATAGAGCAATAAGCTAGAGATAACAAATATGATATCTAAAGAAATAAACTTGCATAATAAATATTTAATCCTATTATAAGATATGTTGTAATGAACTATTCCACTAGAATATCCATGAAATTTTACAAATCAACTCATTGTGGAGTTAGGGCTTATATATAACACAATAAATTTCATTCAAATGTTTCCCCAGGGGGCATGGCATCAATTCCTATGTTTCTTCTCTATTATTCCACCAAGGTAATTCTAGGTTTTTCCCTATGGGTGTCTCCTTTCTTGGTAGTCTCTCAGCTTTCCTTTGCACAAGGGAGAATTGTTTGGGGAGACTTGTGGATTGTGGGTTGTGGTTATGACTTTCCCTTTATGGGTTCAAGTTTTTATTCAATTGGTTTATGTTGTTCATACTATGTAGTGTTTTAGAGGGTATATGAAATAATTGGCCTCCCTAGAACTACTCCCCATGGTATTACAGTCATAGTGAAGAATCCAGTGCCAAGTATCCTCATCTTGAGGAGTTTAAGTACCATCTAGGGGAATATTTCCCACAAAATAGGTGCACCAAAAACCCTCTCTTATAAGGTTTAGCCAACACCCGTCGTATTCTCACTAAGGATTCCATGGAAGATAAAAGTGATAAGGACTTGAAAAAATCTAGGAGGCAAGGTGTTAAGAGGAGAGGGGCACATAGCCCTGGTGTACATAAGGGTGATGGTTAGGTCTCATGAAGCAAGGGAAAATAGATAAATGTAGCAATCCAAGAATATCTATAATCAAATCATCCATATTGAATCACAACAAAAAAATGGAGGATATTATGAATAAAACAAGGCAGAGAAGGATGCAGACTCCAAAGCACCTAATCACGAAAGAGTTTCAAGAATAGGTAAAATATTTTGGGTTCCCAAGATTCAGAGACACCAAAGTATTTAGGGAAATGTAATTTTATTGGCTAGTCAAGACTCTCATTTCCCTATCAATGGAGGACAACGAGGATAATTAGTCCAAGTCTCTGGAAAAGATACAGAGACTAGAAGCCAAGTTTATTGTTCTATGTAAAGTGCTATTTGGGATAATATTTAAGGTGATTGTGTGGGATCCATAGAAAGAAGAAGAAATGGTGGACATGACAGGCACATCAGGTCAATATTTAAGAAGATGAAGTCAAAGGAAAGGCTAAGGAACATGAAACCCTTATCAATTTAGGCCCAACCATGCCACTTTAGAACTAGCAAGCAATCAACCAATAATATCTCATTTTTTTATATGTTTCTCTATTTTTTCCTAGTCTTAAGAGGCCTTGTAGATGGTCATAGAACATAGCATACATTTAATGACTTTCTTAGACATAATATTAATGGTATATGAAGGTTTTTGGAGCTCTAGTTTCCTTTTTGGCAGAGCTCGGATGTCCAAAAATGTAAATATATTTGTACAGTATTAATACAGAATTATGTTAGTTCACAAAAAATATATATATAAACTCAATATCCTAAAATCCAATAGTGTATTAAGCCCAAAAATGATTTATTTTCTCGATCTTTGATTCTCATTAGGTTGGCACTTCGGAATAGATTAACCCCCTTAGTTATCCCTCAATGTAAATGTCCCTTATGTGGTAAATCCAAGGATTTGAAACATTTTTTGGGGTGTTGTGATTATCTTAAAAATATGTTAGATTGGATCATCAAATTTTGAGGTCATATTCATCCTATTTCCTTAATTATAAATTTATCCTCTTAAAAGATAAGTTTCCTTGGGCTATAGACTTTCATGCAAACAAACAACTTATTATAGTTGAAGTGTTTTTCCTCATCCTTAAAAAATAAAGAGATGTTATGTTTAATAAAGCATAGTATGTTAGGAGTTTTCCCTAGTATGATAGCTTTCTAATTTGTGTCAATCCCTAGATTTTTTCCACAAAATAAACTCATTCACTTCTTACTCTTAAGCGAAGAATAGGTTTTTAGATACCTTACCAAAACCATTACAATATTTTTTCTTGAAGGCTACATCAACAATATTCAATAGCCACATTCAACAAACCCCACCCAGGGGGGGAGCATGTCCACCAAAATTTGAACCTAGGTCATTATCACAACAACCTCTCCAAGTTATTGTTATACCATATCCTAATGAATTACATGTTAATATCTACATGAATATTGTTATATAGGTACAAAATATCAAGTTATATGTGGTACACCTACACCAACTCTTGGATCATTGAGGGCGCACACCATGCATTAATGATTGGATATTTAAATATCACTTCTCTAGCACACTTGACCTACTCTAAATAATCCCAATGATTGAGAGGAAGACTTCACCACAACATTGGATAAGTTGTGTAAGAGTGAAGGAAAAACCACCATAGTTCATCCCCCAAACCCATGCACTATAATCACAAATTACCAATATTGACACTTGCAATCTTTTTTTTTAACAGAAACAATGGAAATTTTCATTAAGTTGTATACAAGTACGCAAAATGAGTACAGATAGTTCAAAATTTATGCATTCAGACCCCCCTGGAGTTTAGTCTGGAAACAAAAAATAATCTTGGACTGAAGAGATACATAGTCTAACTATGGCAATTCTACATAGTACTTCACTAAGTATATTTGAAAATAAACCCCCAAAATGAGTAAGCAAAAATTATACATCTATTTATGGAGACATGGAGGAGCCCTATCCACCAGAAGAGGAGTTCCTAGAGCATGGAGGAGGAGAATATAATTCTAACATAGGTTGGTTATTACCCAACGAGGATCAGGGGTGATTTTAAGACCCCCCCCCCCCCTAAATTTATATGTATAATAAATGGGTGAATCCCCATGATACATAGGAAAAATAATGTAATATGCATATGTAATATTTTGGAGAATATTTTAGTCAATTATATAATAGTGTAAAATCTTGGCGAATATTTCACTGAATTATAAAATCTTATAAAATCATGGAGAATATTTCACTGAATTATAAAATCTTATAAAATCATGGGTAATCTTTCACTGAATTATAAAATATTGTAAAATCGTGGAAAATATTTTACTAAAATATAAAACATCATGAAGTCTTGGAGAATATTTTGATAAAGTATAAAACTATATATAATAATAGTAAAATATATTCATTAAATTATAATATACTCATTTTACATGTTTGAAAAATAAACATAGTTTTCCCCTCCTCCAAACAATGTTGCAAGCATCAAGAGTTGTGTTGTGCTTATAATTTCCACTGAGGGGTTCCCCAACTTCCATTAAGAAGATTTATATGAGACACAAATTGACAGAGTTTGATCAAAGGGCTTGGTATACCCCATCAATGAGCTCTAAGATATCAGGTATACCCCAACCAAAATTCCAAACCCCCTAATTTCGCCCATCGGCGAAATTTCGCCTCTAAAATTTTCTATGGCGAGGATGTTCCATTGGAATTTTAAATTGTTGATATGGGTGGCGAGTTGTTGCTTGGGTGGAGGAGAATTTATTTTATTTGAGTCCTCAAGATGACGCACTTTTCTTGAAGTTGTTGTTGACCCTAATTATGTTTCATTATGATATCAAGATGTCACACACCCAACCCCTTAAAGGAACATCTGAGGGATGGGTCGTCGAAATTTTGTTTTTCCTTGGTTCATTTTTGGTCCCTTACTAAGAAAAACTCTCCCATTCTACTTATCCTAAGTTTAAATCTCATACTAAGTTCTTAGTTCATTTAGTGGAGTCTTCCTTTTGACCTCGGGATGAAGACCGGGAGCTAAAAGGTCCGCTTAATGAAGGTTTTGGGAATTTTCAATTCCTATACTTCGGGGGTTTTAATGGTGTTGTATAATGTTAATCCTGAAGTATCAAATTCCTGGATCACCGAACAACGAAGGGGATCGACGATCCACATCGTTCGTCGAGATCCTATGGTTGGAAAGGGGCTTCAGGACTTCGGAGATATTTCCCACTCCCTCATGCGACATCCCCTAAGTGTCAAACTGGCGAAGTTATGAAGGGCCTCGAGATTTTACCACGTGGCCTATAGTCAATGGTCACAATTTAATCCGGGACTCCGAGCTTCGAGATTCCTATAGGGTTAACACATTCGCTCCTCCAGAGTGTCAGAATATCGAAGTTGCGAAGGGGCCTAAGATTTATCCACATGGAAAGATGGAGCTTACATGTGGCCCCTACAGGGGGTGATACATCTCACAGTATAAGGGATCCATGCGTTCTACGTATGTGCAAATCCAGGTGACATGTGGCATACGTAATATGGTTCCACATCACCTTGAGTGACGTCAAGATGCCACGACATCTTGGATTGATCTTCGCCCAGCCCTTCGATCTCACGGTCAGTGACAGTCCACGTAGTCCCTGGATCTACGGCCTCTATTACTTTGGGGCTTCAACATGTTCAGTTCGATGAATATGATTGAATCAATCATGAAGATCGATGGCTCTGAAGGATTATGGAGTCTTGAATAGCACGGTGTTTAAACTCTTCATCAAGTCCCACAATGGGAGATGCATGTTGGTAGAGGGACCCATGGGTACCGTCGATTTGTGGACGGGTGATGATTGACGGTCGTTGGAGATTGTGGAACCACAAATTATGCAATTGTTTACTCGATCTTTAGATCCCGCAATGGTTCCCCGTTTTTGATATGTCCTTACTGAGATCCGACGGTCAGGGATTAACCAGACGTTGATCCAATGGTCCTTCTCCGCAACTCCCAGATTTCATGGTTGTTTTGGTTTTTGGCATTGTACCACCTCTAATCTCCTGAAGTGGTCAACATCAGGATGACCTTGGTAAGGATCTAATGGTCAGAGAAGTTCTCGATGGATCCTTGGATCTACGATTCTTGTTACTTCGCAGCTTTGGGCTTTTGCGCTTTTCGAACCCTCTTGACGTAAATCCCCCAAAGAGATAAATCTTCAGACTCTCGCATCTTCTGACATGTGTCCTCTTCGACCAACGGTTGATGTTTACTCTAGTATTCACGACTTCGATGATTTTCACACTTTGAAAAACCTCGACCAAAATCCTTCGGAGTACGCATTCTCCGGACCACAGGATTGTTTTCCACGTACCCGTCCATCCAACGGTCCTAGTTACTTCTTCAATTCATCATTTCGGGAGTTTGACGTGTATCTCCCATCTTTTCCTCCAGACCACGTCGGATCTATCACCATGTGTACCTAGCCTCTACAGTCAGGATTTACTCCAGCTTGTAGAGCTACGGGGAAAACTTACCGGTATCTTAATTACCGAATACCTGGTCTCCTCAAAAACCTTGGATCTTTGGACACATGTCCCTCCAGCTTCAATAGTCTAGATTGACTCGAGGACTCCAGTGTTCAGGATTTTCGGTGCTAGACCACTCCTATTCTCCCGAAGTAATACATCATCGAATCACTTAACGCTTCCCTTCCTACGTTCAATCTAATGGTTGGGAGAGGCCTATAATGGGTCTCCAGATCGATGGCCCTCATTGATTCGTGACTCCGGCCTTCGGCTATTTCTGAGGATTGTGGGGACGTAATTCCCAAAGTCTCGAAGGGCTAGCTCCCTTCGGTCTAGAACAAGGTTCCTAGAACCTGCTCACATGGGTCTCTTGGATAATATTAAGGGCTAAACGCAATATCCTATATGCAGAAAAGAGGTTAAGGGCATGGGCACGAGCCCTCGGTTAGATGGGTGAATGGTATAAAGGACAAACGCCCTTCTCCCATATAATTTGAACTCTGATACTCCCACTAAGGTAAACTTCAATGGATTGGCAGGACTTAGACATTTCAACCGATCCTACCATGACCCTCCTATGGATTCACATCTCATAACAATCTAGCATCAAAACTACGATAAAATGGAAGCCATGAAATATGGCAATTTACAGAAGAAAAATATCTTGTCTAATAATTGTTCAAATATTGCAAGACTGAATCATAAACACATACATTTTCATTATCATACCCAACATAATACACAAAGTATGAAAATCCTTATCATAATTGGAAAATGTGAAGCAACTGTTGAAAGGGGCGCATGTTTCCTCCCAACCATAGGCACAGCCACTCCTACTGGATTTACCACTGGCCACCCCCGAGCTAGACCATGATGATTTGAGAGATATTCTTTCTCTTTGCTCCACAAAAGTCAGGGATGAAGGTTACTCTCCTTCTCCCACAAGAACTTGGAAACTGGTTTTCTCTACTCTAAGAAAGGAGGTATGTATGAGTACTTCCTCAGTCACTCGTCAACCTCGTTTATTATCTTGTAGTGAAACCCTGCCCCAGGCTTCTTACATCCAGATCGATCTTAGTGCTCATCTTTTTGTTTCAATTTATGAGTCTAAGTATGTCTCACTTCTCTTCCCTGGAGAGTGTTTTCTCTACTCTGTTATCTCCCAAATATGTCTCTCTACCCAAATTACCTCATTCCTTGTCTTCCTTAGCAAGGTTTTGTGGGTCTGAATCCCAATTCGTGGTCAGTCCTAGAAGCCTTACCGACGGGTACTGATCTGAAAATAGAAGGCTAACTTGTTATGCTATGCAAGCACCCTCTACTTCATTAAAAATAAACTTTACAGGACCTTGCTCCATGTGTTAAAATATGCAAGATAAATTATGTGTTAAGTTTATGCTTCTTTTAAATGGTTGTGTGAGGTCTTTGAAAGATTAAATATGTTTTTTTCATAAATACAACAGAAAAAATAACTTGCAGCAAATAATAACCAGCAAACACTGACAACAAGAACAACATGATAAAGGAGTTCACCCCTCTCTGGGCTACATCTCCTTGAGCCTCCATCAATGGACTTGGCTCTCTGGGATTAATTTGTCAAAGATTCTTTTACAAGTTGTTGCTCAACTCCAATGGAAATTTTGACTGTACCATTGGGATCAGAATACATAAAAACCCCAAAAATGACTAATAAAACTCTGAAAACGGATCATGGCTCATCCGGGCATGACCTCTTCTACATGTGGCCTTAAGCTTCCCTGAGCTTCTTTGTGGAAAAAACACGTGTAAAAGTCCTCAAATGGATCTGAAACCTATCCCAAAGTGTTTAGAGCATAATAATTAGTCAAAAATGATTATTCAATCACAGAAAACAAACATAGGCTCATATGAGCATGACCTCAAACAATGAGGGCTTCAAGCTCCCTGGAGCTCTATGAAACTTCAATGGTTAAAAACCTGAAAATTAAGTCTTCAAATGGCTGTAAAAATAGTGCCAATGGATTCATAACATCCAAAAACCCCTAGTTGGGATTTTACGGCACCTCATTTGGCCAAAAATGAAGAAGATAGGCCTCCTGCCATTTTCTTCCTTCAAGCTTGTTGTCTCTGGTTCGCCAAAACGCACCTCTGGGCGTTCTAACCAAGAACATGCTCCAAATTCGTGCTAAAACCTAACACCGGCGTGCAACTGCATAACGGTGCAAACTGTCGAACAGTTAGGGCGCGCCCTAGCCCTTAACCGCCAAGGCCGAGGTCACATGGGTAAGCACCCGAAACCATGGGCTAAACGTTTCCAAGGCCGAATGGTTAAATGACAAGTGTCCAACGAATGATTGGTTGTAACAGTTCAATCCAAAACCAAAAATAAAGTCCGCGTGCATATGGTGGCAAGTCATATGATTACACATAAAACTGGGGGCTAACTCCGTTGTAATACCAAAACCCGCGCGCGGAATATATGTTAAGGTCATATGATTAAAGTCTATGCGACCGGGGCTAGGGCTCCAATGAAATATGCGTGCCTTCGTGCACATATCGGGTCACATGGTAACAATGCAACCACGAGCTGGGGCTAAGCCCCAGCCCGACCCCACGCCAAACCAATCATTAATCAAACTTAAATTTATTGTAACTCACATATATAACAAAGCACATTGTATGATGTGTTGGTTGGTCGGACTTTGTTAAAACTTTACATGTGCGTGGGGAGGTCCACGGTTTGAACCCCATGGAGTGCATAGTATTTTGAACTAACAACCAATACAACAGTGCCACGTGGCAGCCCATGACTGGGCCACGTGGCACCACACCATTTGCCCAATAAATGTCACGTGTCGCAATTTGATTCGACCACATCTGCCAATGAGTGAAGGCCATGTCACCATCTTCCACCTCAGCGTATGGACGGGCCACATCATCGTACGAACATGCCACGTCATCGTACAGACTGTACAGTCAGCATCCCTTTTTTTACCTGTTTGACGATTCGAATAGATCGCGATATCTCTCACTCCCGACGTTCGTTTGAACCCAAACAAGTTGCGTTGGGTTCGTGATGACGAGGGCTATGCACCTATTTGTTTTGAGGCAATTCCGAGAATGTTGGTTTTTGAGCTAAATTTTGACCCCTGGTCCAGATTTTGATCACGCCTTCCCACTAAAAGGCTTTTGGACCCACAAAATCTTATGATTATCTGTCTAAGATTCAATACACTTCTGCTTTCAAGTTGTATCAACTGATTCTACTTGAAAAGTCTTTTCGAAAATCACCTAAATACCTTGACATGCCTTGCACTGCAACTGACTATGTCCCTCAACCACTGTTCTTTGGCTGTTGTTGACCCACTGTTCTCTTTGTGCTTGGAAGACTGCCAACCTTCCCACTAAGAATCAAGTCCCTCTTGTGAACTCTTTGACGTCAACACAATCCGCTCTCCAATGGCTGCAAAAACTTTCCTGCAACATCTTGTCACAAGCCAAGAAAACCATCAATCTTGAAAACAAATTTATACAAGACTGAAAATGATGCCAACAAAGTCTTTTTTCTCTTCAAGAAAATTGTCGCATCTTGTACTTCATCAAAGCACATGGCGTTTTCCTACATCTTGGTGTACTCAAAATCAACTTACAAGCCAACAAACACCATCGACTAAACATAAGTCGAAAAACGTGATTGACACAACATAGTCGTCAGACAATCATCAACACCAGTCGAGACTCATTTGAAACATATCAACCTTCCCAAAATGAAAATTCGACAAACATGATACACAATCATGTTACAATCATGAGCCATTCATGATAAACTATCACCAGGTTCAGTGCTTACTCATACACAAAAACAAATGCATGTGTATGACTCTTCAACTCTCCTTCCAGTACAAACATAAGTACATAAACCCAAAACATGTGGGTACATAAGAGTTGAATATGAAAAATATATATGGCCGTAACAAGTGAACATCATATCCATCTTTTACATCCTCCTGGCGAAGTTGTGCAACAACAAAAATGCCTTCAAACGAATTGCATTCACATGCAAACTTGCATCATACAAGTTATGATAAATTGTTGCAACTTGTCATACTCTCGACATAAATGCATACATAAGGCTGAAATATGCATCTACAACAGAAAATGCAAGCCTTACTTGCTCAAGAAATCCAACGATTTCTTACCAAGCCAACTCAACGGTGACTTTTTCTGCTGAAAATCGTCCTCTTGTGAATCATCTTGACTCACATCGATGATGGAATCTCCTCTTCCATTCTTGCCAATCTCTTTATCCATCTTCTTCTTATGCTGTGGATGA
>ML776995.1:392723-414641 GCA_009831015.1 Picea engelmannii
AGAAGCTCCTTCAACATCTCTTTGTCAAAGAACTTAGATAATGAAGATGTATGAGAACTACCAATGTTTGAAGCTTCCTCCATCCTTGCAAGATATCAAACTTCAACACAAAACTTGCACAAATACCAACAGCTAAATCTCAAACTATCAATGGAAAATACATGAGCAAAACAAACTATGCTCTAATACCACCTGATCTGAAAATAGAAGGCTGACTTGTTATGCTATGCAAGCACCCTCTACTTCATTAAAAATAAACTTTACAGGACCTTGCTCCATGTGTTAAAATATGCAAGATAAATTATCTGTTAAGTTCATGCTTCTTTTAAATGGTTATGTGTGAGGTCTTTGCAAGATTAAATATGTTGTTTTCATAAATACAACAGCAAAAATAACTTGCAACAAATAATAACCAGCAAACACTCACAACAAGAACAACATGATAAAGGAGTTCACCCCTCTCTGGGCTACATCTCCTTGAGCCTCCATCAATGGACTTGGCTCTCTGGGATTAATTTGTCAAATATTATTTTACAAGATGCTGCTCAACTCCAATGGAAATTCTAACTGTACCATTGGGATCAGAATACATAAAAACCCCAAAAATGACTAATAAAACTCTGAAAACGGATCATGGCTCATCCGGGCATGACCTCTTCTACATGTGGCCTTAAGCTTCCCTGAGCTTCTCTGTGGAAAAAACACTTGTAAAAGTCATCAAATGGATCTAAAACCTATCCCAAAGTGTTCATAGCATAATAATTAGTCAAAAATGATTATTCAATCACAGAAAACAAACATAGGCTCATCTGAGCATGACCTCAAACAATGAGGGCTTCAAGCTCCCTGGAGCTCTATGAAACTTCAATGGTTAAAAACCTGCAAAAGAAGTCTTCAAATGGCTGTAAAAACAGTGCCAATGGATTCAGAACGTCCAAAAACCCCTAGCTGGGCTTTTACGACACCTCATTTGGCCAAAAAATGAAGAAGATAGGCCTCCTGCCATTTTCTTCCTTCAAGCTTGTTGTCTCTAGTTCACCAAAACGCACCTCTGGGCGTTCTAACCAAGAACACGCTCCAAATTCGTGCTAAAACCTAGCACCGGCGTGCAACCGCATAACGGTGCAAACTGTCGAACAGTTAGGGCGCGCCCAGCTTCTAACCGCCAAGTCCAAGGTCACATGGGTAAGCACCTGAAACCATGGGCTAAACGTTTCCAAGGCCGAATGGTTAAATGACAAGTGTCCAGCGAACGATTGGTTGTAACCGTTCAATCCAAAACCAAAAATAAAGTCTGCGCGCATATGGTGGCAGGTCATATGATTACACATAAAACTGGGGGCTAACTCTGTTGTAATACCAAAACCTGCGCGCTAAATATATGTTAAGGTCATATGATTAAAGTCTATGCGACCAGGGCTAGGGATCCAATGAAATATGTGCGCCTCTGTGCACATATCGGGTCACATGGTAACAATGCAACCACGGGCTGGGGCTAAGCCCCATCCCGACCCCGCGCCAAACCAATCATTAATCAAACTTAAATTTATTGTAACTCACATATATAACAAAGCACATTGTATGATGCGTTGGTTGGTCGGACTTTGTTAAAACTTTACATGTGCGTGGGGAGGTCCACGGTTCGAACCCCATGGAGTGAATAGTATTTTGAACTAACAACCAATACAACGGTGCCACGTGGCAACCCATGACTGGGCCACGTGGCACCACACAATTTGCCCAATAAATGCCACGTGTTGCAATTTGATTCGACCACATCTACCAATGAGTGAAGGCCATGTCACCGTCTGCCACCTTAGCGTACAGACAGTCCACGTCATTGTACGGACTGTACAGTCAGTGTCCCTTTTTTTACCTATTTGATGATTCGAACAGATCGTGATATCTCTCGCTCCCGATGTCCGTTTGAACCCAAATGAGTTGCGTTGGGTTCGTGATGACGAGGGCTACGCACCCATTCGTTTTGAGGCAATTTTGAGAACATTGATTTTTGAGCTAAATTTTGACCCCTGGTCCAGATTTTGATCAAGTACCCTACCCCATCTCTTCATTAACTCTTGAGGATGGCCTTCCAACTACCATCATGGTTGGTAATTCATTTCTAGGTCAGAGGACTGTTGAGAAATTACACCCAGTAGGTACCAGTCTTGTGAGGGTCATCTCAACCATACTTGGTTTCCCTTCACCATCTCTCTCATAGAATCCATGGTCTATCTTGGAAAATTTTTCCCCTTTCAATAGTTTTTCAACACATATTCAAATTCAAATTCTATTAATAACAGAAAACTCATACATTGACCCTTTTATACAAAGGTTCATCAAATCAAACATTCACACATATTTAGTCTGCCATATCCTCTTGGCCAGTTATAGTTATATTTACAAACTGGGGGAAACAGGGGTATTACAATCCCCTCCCCCTTAAAGAAACATCATCCTCAATGTTCTATCTGTCGATGTGTTTTGTATGTACAAAAGTAAACAAAAATGGATATGCTTGTCTCATGGCATCCTCCATTTCCCATGTAGCCTCATCTAGGACAAAGTGTTTCCACTGCACCTTGACATGTGCAATGGTTTTTTTTTCTGAGTGGGGTTTCCTTCATGTCTATTATGCATTGGGGTTCTGGAAGGAATTATCCCTCGAGTTCCACCTGAATCACAGACCGGTCAATAATATGATTAGAATCATGTGCATACTTCTTTAATAAAGAAACATGGAAAACATTATGTGCCTTCACTGTGGGAGGAAGTGCTAGTTGATAGGCTATTGGTCCCACTCTATCCAAAACTTCAAAGGGTCCACAATACCAAGGTGCCAGCTTGGCACAAGCTCCCATCCTCAAAGATATTTTCCTTTTCCTCGGTCTAAGTCGGAGATACACATGATCTTCTGCCTTGAACTCTCTAGGATTTATTTTCATGTCTGCATAGATTTTTTGTCTATCATGGTTTTCCTTCATATTTTGTCTGGTCTGAATCACTTGTTGTTCCATTTCCTTTAGCATATCAGGCCCTATTGTAACTCTATCTACTCTATTGTTCTATCTGATTGGGATGTTGCATTGCCTTCCATAGAGGGCTTCAAAAGGGCTCATTTTTAATGATTCTTGATAGCCATTGTTTTAGGAAAATTCTACCAATGATAGGTAGTCCTCCAATTTCTTGGGTTGATGCATTACATGCATCCTCAGCATGTCTTCTAATACTTGGTTTACCCTCTTTGTTTTCCCATCAGTTTGAGGTTGATATGTTGTACTAAAGAGTAATTTTGTTTCAAATCCAACAAACTGAGATTTCCAAAAGTTTGAAGTAAACTTTGTATCTCTGTCGGATATAATTTCCTTAGGCATGCCATGCAGTATGAATATCTATTTCATGAAGATGTTGGAAATATCTATTGCCTTGCAAGTTGACTTGACACATATGAAGTGAGCAGCCTTGCTCAGTTTTTCCACAACTACCATGATGACATCATTATGTTTGGTTGATCTTGGTAATCCTGTGATGAAATCCATGGAGATGGTTTCCCATTTCCATTCGGGAATTGGTAGGGGATGCAATAGCCCTACTGGATGTAGGTGTTATGCCTTAACATGTTGACATTCTAGACATTTATCCAAATAATCATCTATGTCCTTCTTCAGTCCTGGCCAATAAAATAGTTTCCTGGTGGCTGTGATCATTTTTTGATAACCAGGATGACCAGTATATGGTCTTTTGTGTAGTTCATCCATTATGAACCTCTTCAATTTGTCACAATTTGGAATGTATAATCTTCCCTTGTAGGTCAACAGGTCATCATTAGGCATTTGATAACCTTCATACTTCATCCTTGTGGGCTCTTTCTTTAGGTATGATGTCACGGTCTTGAAAAATGTATATGTTTCTTGTGCAGTCTTGACTCTCTCTTTGATGTCTGGTTCACTGATGCTTAGAGCTACCAAGTGAACCACTTTCATACTTCTACTAAGGGCATCAGTCACTCTATTCTCCTTTCCTTTGATATGTTTGATTTCAAAATCGAACTCACTAAGGAGAGACATCCACCTAGCTCGTCTCACATTGAGCTTTGGTTGGTAAAACAAATACCTCAACCCATTATGGTCTATCATAAGTACAAATATTCTACCTAAGAGGTAATGCCTCCACATTTTTAAAATGTGCACTATGGAAGCCAATTCCATATCGTGAGTCACATAATTGACTTCATGCTCATTCAATTTTCTAGATTCATAGAAAATCGCATGTCCTTCTTGCATAAGGACTCCTCCAAGCCCTTCCTTGCAGGCATCTGTACACACAAGGAAGTCATTTTCTAGGTCTTCAATCTTCAGTACAGGTGCATTGTTTAGAAGGTATTTCAACTCTTGAAATATTTCTTCACATTTTGATTTCCAAATGAATTTAACCCCCTTTTTCTGAAGGGAGGTGATTGGGAAACCAATCTTGGAGAATCATTTTATGAATCTCCTATAGTATCCTTCCATGCCCATAAAGGATATTATCACAGACACATCCTTTGGAGTATGCCAATCCATAAAGGCCTTGATCTTGTCAGGATCAACTTCCACCCCTTCTTCAGATATAATATGGCCTAAGTAATGGACTTGTTTCTGGAAAAAGTCACGCTTACTAAGCTTAGCATAGAGTTGATATTCTCTTGGCACTTGGAGTACTAGCTTGAGATGTTATTCATGATCTTCCCTATTCTTGGAATATATTAGGATATCATCAATGAAAACCAACAAAAACCTGTCCAAGAAATTTATGAATATTTTATTCATTCAGCACATAAAAGTGGTCGGTGCATTGGTAAGCCCAAATGGCACCACCACAAATTCATAGTGACCATATCTTGTCCTAAAGGTTGTCTTGTGGATGTCTTCATCTTTAATTCAGACCTGATGGTATCCAAACCTCAAGTCAATCTTGAGGAAGATTGTAGCACCCCTTAGTTGGTCAAACAAATAATCAATCCTTGGCAAGGGATACTTATTATTGATTGTCATCTTATCGAGTTGTCTATAATCTATGCACAGTCTGAGTGTGCCATATTTCTTTTTCACAAACAAGGTTGGTTCTCCCCATGGAGATACACTAGGTTGAATGTATATTTTGTCCCACATCTCCTTCAATTGTAGTTTGATCTCAACTAGCTTTGGTGTACTCATTCTATAGGGTGTTCTAGACATTGGCATTGCTCCTGGTACAAGTTCTATTGAAAATTCAATATCTCTCCTTGGAGGTAGACATGGTACCTCTTATGGGAATACATCTATATATTATATTAATATGGGATGGTTCTCTAGGCTGGGTTTTTCATTCTCAATAGAGTTTAGTACTTGTATTCCATACAAGGGACATCCCTTCCTGCAATACTTCTTCACTTGGAGGGTTGATATTCCTCTCACTGAGACATGCTTTTGAATCCCTTGTAGGGTTACCCTTCTTCCTTCTTCATTTTCACACTCCAAGGTTTTACTGTAATAGTCCAATTTGGTTTTGTGGGCAGCCAACCAATCCATGCCAATCAGCAGGTCATAAGATCCTATAGGAAGTATGTTTATGCTTGCTTGGGTGGGAAATCCACTCATAACAAATTGGCATGTTGGTATGACTTATGTTACTTTTATTTTGGTTCCAGTGTCTAGTTGTACTAGCCATGATTTAACATGTTTAACTTGTGGAAATTTACATTTCTCAAGATTTTGAGGGGAAGCATAACTCAAATTAGAACTAGGGTCAATTAAAATGGAAACAGGATGGTTGGAAATCGTACCTTCCATATCCACCATTGAATCTTGATGTTCAACTTGTTTATTATCCAAGGCTGCATAAATTTGTGATAGGCTCCTAGCCACATCATTGACTATGGTAGCCTCTTGGATGTTGTAGACCCTCCCATTGTTCTATTTCCTATGTGGACAATCCCTCAATAGATGTTCTTCTCCACAACCCCAACATTTCAAGTGTTCTCTCTTTGTGTTATCAATCTTACTTGGGGCTGTCCCAAAGGGTTTATTTCCACTCTGAGAGGGGAAATTTTGTTGTTACATGTTAGCACTCGGTAATTTCTTTGGGTTGCATCAAAGAAATGCCAAGGTAACCTACAAACCAAATTTAGGTTGGATTTTGACCCTTCCAACCAAAGAGGGCTCTCTCAAACATGTAAAGACTGAAAATACTCAAAAAGATTTGGCAATGAGCACACAGAGGTCAAATTCTACAATAGGACAATCTTGTTTAGGTTTTTAAAAGGGTTGGTAGGACAAACAAGTGGAAGAAAGCATTGGGAAATGGGGTGAAATCCTGAGATATACTATGAATATTAATACAGCTAATGTACTCCTGAGGGAACAGAGGAAAAATAAGCATATCCTTCATCAATAAATAGTATTCAGATGATGGCAAGACAGAAAAGATAAAATCCCATTACAAATGAGAGCATCAAACACAAATGAATTCTCAATTGTAACTTTAGAAGAAATAACATAAGGCTGACTACAATGAACAGAGCACTTAACAGAGAGTAAATTATGGACATGTAATCATTAAACACAACAACTGCATTAACCATATGAAAGGATCATCTATCAAGGATGAATTCCAATCATGTACTCTTAGCTATTCTTAGAAGAAATAACAAAAGTGAAATGAATGTAAATTGGATGAAAACACACTAAAGAATACACTGTGATGAATCTCAGTTGTCAAAAGCATTGTACTATTGTATTAATTCATAAGGACATTTTGAGAAATTTACACACAGTCCCTTCACCTTCCTGGCTGAAAGTCCCCTCCTTCTCTACTCTTTTACAATGAAATATATAACACTAAAGACCCCTTTCCCAAAATAGAAACAGTTACAAATAGAACATGACACGTTTTAACTGATCTCCTGTTTTTCAGGAGAAAAAATAGGCTTCAAAACACCACCTGTAATTCTCAAACCGTAACAGTTGTGTAAAATCTGAGAACGGTTTTTGTAGATAAGCTCGTTCTGAAGAAAAACTCTCTCATTTTCTTGAAATTCATCTCCAGCTGGCTGGAATACGTGACACAAAAACATGTCTCGAACAGGAAATCATAAATGAAAAATATGGCTCCAAGATTCCTTCGAATCTCCCAATCCATGACACATATGTGAAAAATGAACAAGGTTAATGTTCTAGGGTACGTGCTTGACAATAAGCTCCTTTCAATTTTTAAAACTCATTATGGTTCATACATAAATCGTCTTGTAAGTCTCAACTGCTGCGGAAACTGACTGTCACATCCTCTTTGAAATGTCACTTGTACTTTTTTCAAATCTAATTTTCTTTATCCATATTCTCCTTAAATATTTGGGAATAATATATTTGAATAAAAATAATTCCCAAATATTTGTTATCCTGTAAAATTAAATTTCCATAATTTAATTCATGCCTGTGGTTTTGAAAAACCCTTTATTACTTGCTTCCCATGGTTTTGAAAACCATGTCATGTTTTGCCCAATTTACGATTTCACTGTGAAAACTATTTATTGGTTTGTTTCCCATGGTTTTGAAAACCATGTCTTGGAAACCATCTTGATAAACTATGAAAATATCCCTTGATATTCCCCTTTTACTTGTGTAAAAACCTTGGATAAATAATTGTCCAAATCTTCCTTTCATGTACATTTTTTTCTTTATGATTCTTTTCCATAGCAATAAACATTAATTTCTTTGCTCTGTAAAATTTAAATTTTACCTAATCTGTAAAAAAAATTCACATTAAGGAAGAATTTCATTTATTGGAAATTCCATGATTATTATTGAAAACCACTCCTGGAAAACTATCCTCATATGTTGCATGTTTATGAAACCAAATCATATATTAAATGTTTGCAATATTATTTTGGGCTTGGGATGAGTGGTTTTAACCCACACCACTTTTACCCCCGAAATGCATCGTTTAAGAACACGTACTCCAATTTAAAACCTAGTGGTTTGGATTTCAGACCATCTTAAAAAATTAACCTTTGTTTACTTTCAACCCCTGAAATGTATATGCACCCTCCATCCACCTTTTGACTTTTCAATATTAAAAATTGAGATTCTTGCCCATGATTTGACGTGAGGTCATGAATTAAATATTGGATTAAATATTAATATAAATATTTTAATATAAAAATATTTATATTAATAATAATAAACCTTTTTTCATTTTCTAAGGAGTTTGGGAATATGAGGCTCATCACATGACTTTGTGGATAGGATAAGGGTGCTTAAGCTTAATAAAAGGAATATTTTTAATTTTGAACGGGAATATGATAATAAGAGTAAAAATGAATGAAGTGATGGAACCGAGGAATTTAGATAAGCATTAAGGCTAGATATAGGTTTGGGATATTTGTCAATTTTTACTCATGGAGGACATGACTATTTTGGATTATTAGTCGAATGAAGGATTTAGGTGATGGGAGCTTCACAGAGCTGGTGAAAAAGTTTTAAAATCTGAGTGGAAAGATAACACAAGCACAAGATGCTTTGGAAAAATTGATACAAATTAGCATGTGATAACAGTACACACTTTTAGTATGGAGGCTCATCCTAGAAACTTTCCCATAGTTCTTGAATCTTGAAGGTTTAAACCCATTTTTCTTGAATCTTGAACTACTCTTCTTCTTTCAGTCCTTGGGAGGTTCAGTCTTGTTCTTGAACTTCTCATATCAATACCTTGCCTTCTGGATAGTATCTTCTAAGGTCTTTGGCTCATCAAACTCAATTTTGTCCCGGTAGGACTGAAGTAATCCACTAATAAATTGTTTCATATTTACTTTTTCATCCTTTATGTAGGGCACATACCTCATCATCTCAATAAATTTTTTGATATATTCATCTATGGTGAGTTTTCCCAACTTGATTTCATATAACTCCTTGGTCTTCCCATCAAAGTACTTTTCTAACATATACTTCTTCTTGAAGTATTTCTCAAATTGTTTCCATGGCAAGTCCTTCTCATGGATTCCTTTCACATTCCTAAGGTCCTCCCACCAAATGGAATCTTTCCCATTCAGGTTGAAAATGGCTATGTGTGACTTTAAGTTTTCAGATTAATTATGGAATTTGAAGTACTTCTTCAAGCCAAGTAGCCAAACTTCTACTTCTTCCCCCTTCTTGATTTCTCCATCGAAGGTGGGCGGTTTTGATTTCTTGAACTCCTCAAGGTCATGACTCTTGGAATGCATCCTCTTATTTCCTTTCCTCTAGGAATGTGTACTAGTTTTTCTACTAGAGGATTCCTTGGATTTGTCAGTCTCCTCACCAGAGGATTCCTCCATTGAGTGTCTCTTAGCTCCATGTTGGCCTTCTTTGAGGTGCTCTTCCTAGTGTGGTCACTTTCATGACCATGCTTTTGTATCTCGGGTGGAATATGGGTTTTCTTTGTATGATGTATATCCACTTGACTAATTGTCGGTCCATGTTGTAGTTGCCTTTGTATGTCTGACAAGCTTTGTTGTAGAACTGCATTAATTTTCGTTTTCTTTTCCTGCTCTTTTATCAGCCTTTTAGTTGTCAGCCTTACAACTCTGTAACTCTGCCATGAGGCTTCTCATAGTCTCTGCCAAAGGAGGGGTTTCCACTACCCTCATGTCATCATATTATTCCTCTCTATTGTGGGAGCTCTCCCCCAACCCTTTATGTGTCACCATCCTTTGCGTTGTAGTTCTCTTGTTGTTTACTGACTACTTGAGTGCTGATAAAACATTTTTGTTAGTTACTTAATCTACCAATTCATGAAAAACACATATGATTGCAAGGTGAAATTAGTTCTTTACTTGGAAACATTAGCAATCTACAGTGCAAACTTCCAAAATATCTATTAACCATAGAGTGTATCGTCCCTCTTCTTCAGTAGAGGTTCAGACAAGTTTCTTATAGAAGGGGGGTAAGGTAGGGTGTTACCCCATAAGTTCGCTAATAATATTTTTGCGTGACTCGTGCATGATCCCAAATAGGCCAAGTGTTGTTTCCATGCTCTGATGCCAATTTTTCATACACCCAACCTTTTAAAGGAACATCTAAGGGATGGGGTGTCAAAATTTCACTTTTCCTAGGTTCATTTTATGTCCCTTACTAAGAAAAACCCTCCCATTCCGCTTATCCTAAGTTTACATCTCATACTAAGTGCTTAGGTTAGTTAGCAGAGTCTTCCTTGTGACCTCGGGCTGAAGACCGAGAGCTAAAAGGTCCTCTTAGCGAAGGTTTTAGGACTTCGTAATTGCTATATTCCATGGGTTCTAACGGTGTTGTATAACGTTCCTCCCGAAGTACCGAATTCCTAGATTGGAGAACAATGGAGGGGATCGATGGTCCACATCATTCCCTGAGATCCTATGGTTGGAAAGGGCTTCTGGAATTCAGATATATTTCCCACTCCCCTATGGTTGTACTTGGGGATTTCGGGACTTCGGTTGTTTCTGAGGATTGTGGGGATGTAAGTCTCGAAGTCTCAAAGGGATAGCTCCCTTCAGACTAGCGTAGGGTTCCCAGACCCTGGTCACATGGGTCTCTTGGAGAATATTAAGGGATAAATGTTTTATCCTCTTTGCAGTAAAGAGGTTAAGGGCATGGGCACAAGCCCTTGGTCATATGGGTGAATGGTCTAAAGGAAAAACACCCTTCTCCCACAGAATTCGAACTCTGATACTCCCGCTAACGTAAACTTCAAAGGATTGGGAGGACATAGACATTTCAGTCAACCCTACCCTGACCCTCTTGCGGATTCACATCTCATAACTATCTAGCAACAAAACTAAGATAAAATGGAAGCCATGAAATATAGTAGTTTGTGAAGCAAAAGAGACTGTCTAATAATTGTTCAAATATTGCAAGACTAAATCATAAAAACATGCATTTTCATCGTCATACCCAACATAATACATAGAGTATGAAAATACTTATCAGAACTGGAAAATGTGAAGCAACTGCTAAAAGGGGTTCTTTTTTCCTCCTAACCATAGGCACAACCACTCCTACCAGATTTACCACTGGCCACCCTCGAGCTAGACCATGATGCTTTGAGAGAGATTCTTTCTCTTTGCTCCACAATAGTCAGGGATGAAGGTTACTCTCCTTCTCCCACAGGAACTTGGAAACTAGTTTTCTCTGCTCCAAGAAAGGAGGTCTGCACGATTACTTCCTCAGTCACTTGCCAGCCCAATTTATCATCTTATAGTGAAACCCTGCCCTAGGATTCTTACAGCCATATTGAGCTTACTGCTTATTTTTTTCTTTCAACTTCCGAGTTGAAGTATGCTCACTGCTCTTCTCTGGAGACTGTTTTCTCTTCTCTGTTATTTCCTAGATATGTCTCTCTGCCTGAATTACCTCATTCCTTGTCTTCCTCAGCAAGGTTGCATGGGTCTGAATCCCAATTTGTGGTTAGGCCTGGAATCCTTACCGATGGGTACCCTACCCCATCTCCTCATTAACTCTTGAGGATGGCCTTCCAACTACCAGCCTGACTGGTAATTCATTTCTGGGTCAGAGGACTGTTGAGAAATTACACCCAGTAGGTATCGATCTGGTGAGAGTCATCTCAACCATACTTGGTTTCCCTTCACCATCTCGCTCATAGCATCCATGGTCTATCTGGAAAAATTCCCCCCTTTCAGCAGTTGTGCAACACATATTCAAATTCAAATTCCATTAATAACAGAAAATTCATACATTGGCCCTTTTATACAAGGTTCATCAAATCAAACATTCACACATATTTGGTTCGCCATAGTCTCTTGTCCAGTTATAGTTTTATTTACAAATTGGGGGAAACGGGGGTATTACACAAGAATGGTAAGAACTTGAGTTGAGAGGCCACTAACCTGGATTTGAAGGGCCTGAAGCTTGGAGAGAAAATCTCTCATTTCATCAACCATATTTTCCATGTGCCTTCACAAACTCCTAACACCTCCCTTCACCATTTGACCAGATGCGGCAGGAGAAGGTTGAAAATGAAAACTAAAAGCATCAAAGGTATCCCCCATAGTAGCAGCAAGTGATTTGGTGAGAAATGCAATAATTAAGTTGGGAGAGGAAATCCATACTTGAATGGAATTCACTAGAGTAGGGAAACTCACTAAATGTTGAATCCACCTTTGAAAATTATTATGAGTACGACCAGGTGTTTCCATGATAGAAACGAACCATCCACAAGATTACAAAATCCAATGAGGGAGAAAGCGGAAGGCGGTGGGCTGAATGAAAAGAATATGGACACATGAGAATGATGCATGATCCAAACAACATGGTGAGAGAAAGAGCCACCAAAATTCATGATTATCCAAACAACCTAACAAAGTCATGAAGGGAAGGAACTTCCCACATGCTCACAAAGATCGATGAGGGCACCAAATATAAATTTATGCATGTGTGGGGAAGTTATGAAAACATAGATATGCCAAGTGGAAGACTCAACCTTCGACTCCTTTCGTGGTCTTAAGTGACCTATTTATCTGAGGTGTCACAACACTTTGGAAAAATTTGGGTGGTTTATAGAAATTCATGGGATATGATGTATGGAGAGATCACGAGGTCTTCACTCAATGAAATTGTGACATAGCACGTTCATTCGTGGGATAATAAAGAATACCCCTAATTTCACTAAATATTGAAAAAAAAAACCTAAAATCATTTTGTTGACCCCCCTCCCAATACATATGTAAAATTTTAAAACCCTCTATTTTTACCAGATATCCTAGGTATCCATTTTTTCATGGAATTTTTAATACCCTTTTTTATTTATATCCTTAGTATGTAAACATGATGGAAATCTTATACATTTGCATATCACAAATCACAAAGGTAATTCAAAAATAAGAAAACAAAGGGTCTGCCATCTAAGTTGATGTTAAAGCATAAGTTGGAGTGATATATCTTCATGATTCACCCAACTCATTCAAATCCATGTGTTTCTTGACCTAGGAGAGTGGTAACCCTATGTTCATGACTTGAAAAGAGGTATGCTAGTGGGTAGCCATAGGTTTATCACCAAGTGGCATACTCATGGGATTGCAAGAGTGCATGAGACAAATAGTGAGAGATCCCTTGTATTTCATCATCTTAGGTGTAGCTTGCTACAATTTCTCATTCATACCTTCACTTTCCTTACCTGGATTTTATCACCGTCATTTAAGACATTTCGAAGGCAACTTCAACCCTTATGGATTGCTTGTGATTTCTTTTCATGTCTGAGAAGCATGCTTTTTATTTTCTCTTGCATCAAGAAACTTGTCCCCAAAACCATGTTTTGTCTCCAGTAGAAACATATTTTAAAACCATATTGTTCACCACCTGAGCACTCACATTAGTACCTCCATTGTAAACATTATCTTGGAGACATATCAACCTATCACACTTCTTTAAAAACATCTAGTTAATTGTAATTAGAACCAACAATCACTACTAGATTTGGTTATAAATTACGACCAACATTAGTGTTGTCAGAACAACATTAGAAACAAGTATATTTCAACCTTATAACTATTGTGTTGGTATTCCTACATCATTTCAGTTGCATGAATCAAAATTTATTCTACCGATGCTCTATCAGGCCACATGGAAACTTCTTCATGACCTCAGTTTCTCTTTATGGATGTCAGAATTCCAAGGTCTCTAATTACATGAACCAAGTACTTATTCATTTTATTTCTACAATTTATTGTGTCATTCTCCTTGGCTCATAAACCCATGAACCACCACTTTATTTTGTGCTTTCAATTTTTCATCACAATGTTACAAACTTCAATCCATCAATGCACAAGATACATTTCTATGCTTATAAGATTGTCAATTGACCAAGAAACCCACACATGAATTCTCATCATATTGTTTGTTTCCCATCAACAAATATATGTATGGTATCTACGCTACATGTTCTAAATGGAGATTGTGACGTCAAACAAAGCCCCATAGCTTGTGCATAATCTTGGAACTATTTATAGCAATAAATCAATCTCATTGTATACTACAATGTCTCTCACACATTCTTACATGCATCATTAATCTAGTCATTCTCAATACTCTACATGTCTCTCTCAAGCACCACCCAAGCGTAGATCATTGCATCTTCCAGATCACCTTTGAAGCACTAGTTATACAATTTATATTGATCTTGTGATGTTATTGATTTTTGAAGCATTGGTTATCCAAGTGGAGCCAAAGTCTGTCACCAACATGAATTTGTGGTTCAACTCAATGTTGGTCATGAAATGCCTTGTACTTGGCCTATGTCTGTTGAAGAATGGACTCTACTATGAAGCTTGGCCAAGTTCTGCACAAAATAAGAAGTGTTGTATTTCTCCTTATGTTGGTAGAATATGGATGAAGTAGGGATAGCAAATAGAATCTCATAAGGAGCTAAAGGTTGGAAGGAAAAATAGACCTAAAATGGGGTGTGTCCTATAGATACATGAGTGGCTCTATTGAAGTTGTGCTGCAATATATGCAACTATTGATCCTATAGTTTGTTCCATTTATAATAGATGCAGATGTCATGAACCAAGGTTATGTTCAATACCTAATTTTGGCCATCAATTTGTGGATAAAAAGCAGTGAATAACCAAAACTAACAAATTAAAACTTCAATAAATGTGCATTGTGAGTACCTCTAACAACAACCAATTAATCACTTCAATTGATATCCAAGTATATATAACAACCATTTGTATTTCAAACAAAATAATCCTTCAAAATTTAAGTACATATTTAACTTTTTTGTGTTACACTAATGAGGATGTGAACCATATTTCCTCCAAATACATCACATGTATAATGCAAACAAAACCAACATCATGGGGATACCCTAAAAGTTGGAATCCTAGGAAGAGTGTCCAATGCATGTGTGGTATTTTCCTTAGTATGCTTTAAACAAATCATAGTTCCTAGTTAAAAAAAACCTAAAAGTTGGATATCTACATTCAGTTTCCATGCATGTGTTGCTTTGCTCAGTTTTTTTTCTAAACAATTCTTTGCGACTCAATCTTGGTCGCTCATCTTTGAGAAACACCTGACAGACATCAAAACAATATGATGAAAACTGGATTACACCCAAAATATTATAATTTTAAGAAATTAAAATCTCAAAATCTTGTAAACACACCAAGAAAGTAATTATAGGCAAGGACAATGTGAGGAAACAAAATATCTTTCTAAAGAATTGGATATGCAATCAACAAACCAGACTGTGTTTGAAATAAATGGCACTCAATATGAAAAATTATTTCACTAATCTGATTTTGTAGCCAATCCCACAACAAGGTGACACACTAAAGACATTTATTTTCTATGGTTTTCTACACATTAGGCCAATTGGTTGTTGTGTATTACAATTGGCAGCAAGCCATTGGGCCTACTGTGTATGTCAATTGGCATACACAGCATGTCAATGGATATGTTTTGCATGCCAATGGGCATGTTGTGTAGCCCATTGGCATGTTGTGTATGCCAATTGGTAAAAACATTACTCACCCTTTTCGACCATGGAAAAAAAAAACATTAGACTATTTATCATACAAAATGAAAAATGGTAAAATTAATAACCTACTTGCCTATCTGAATGGTACAAACATGAATGAGTTATTATATGCATTCCAATTATATTGAAAAGTGATCCAGTAAATCACAGTATAGAGATGCTAAACTCATGAAACTGGTTCCACTTGCTTAATCTATAGTACCCAGATAAGGTCCAAAGAAAACAAAGAGGAAAGATGAAAAGAAAATAAAAAAATCCTAAGATGATGCATTTCAAAGCAGTAGTAGATGAAAGAAAGAATAGATCACACAATTTTTTTCTCAAACTAATTTTCTCATTCCTTTATAATATCAATTATATTTATAGTACAACTACAAAGTTATGAAAAATTGGAGATAGAAGACAAAATAGATCTTCAACATTTTGTGAATCTAGCCTAAAACAAACTAATTTATAAAAAACATTTTTTTCTCACAAGGAGTACTAAAGTAACCTGGTTCCCAAAAAAAGATGTTAAATATATAAAAAAAAATATTTTTAATGCTCATCATTGATACAACCTTCTCTTGGCTAATTACAGGTCATGCAAACTGTGTGCATATCTTATGTTATCAAGATTGCATGCACTATATCTACTCAACTAATTTCTTGGATTTTATCTTCATCTAATTTCTTGGATTTTATCTTCATCATAGAGATGTTTGAGATGTCGATGTGGCATTATTTTCATGGCAACCAACATACAAAATGGGTGTTAATTTATAACATTTCTCCTTAATGGCCATTTTGCATACACGTTTCCATGTTAGTAGATCCACATAAGCATCTCACCATATTCAAATACATAAGAGATCAACTTATTACTGGGTGTGAAAATATAGAGAACAAGGATCTTGTCTCTATAACTATTAATTTTCCTTGGTCTTTTCAAGTGTTTGTAGCAAGTCTCCGCTTATCAACATGAACTATGCCCTTCCCATTTGATAAGCTAGGAAGACTACTCTTACCGAAGGAGAAAAGAAATAAGCTATATGATGAAGAAGGTAGTCGTGAACATGCCTTTGTAGTAAAACATAAGGGCAAAGGAATGCAAAGTTTTGGCCAGCAAAGAGACAAGAGAGGAAGACAAAGAGATCACAACTTCTAGCATAAAGGAGAAGAATGAAGTATGAATTTTCTTGTGCATAGCGTAAAGGGAATTCAAGAAATTAGGATGAAAAGAAGAACAGTCAAATTATAGTGATAGTGAAGAAGAAGAAAGATATTAGACTCTATTACTTCACTATTGACCAAAAATATGGTTAAAGAGATATTATATGGAGAACATGACACATAAAAAAGAGTGGTTTTCCTAATTGGATGATAATGGAAGTTGACAAGAGACAATTGTTTTACGTGATGAGAAGGTACACATGGTCAAAGACCAAGGAACAAACCCGATGAGTGCACCTAATGGACGGGTTAAAGATGTGAAAGATATATACTATATGTATTATGTCTAAAGAAGAAATTGTAGACTACAAGTCAAATACTAAAGAAACATTCCAAGATTGAATCTAATGCAAATACTAAAGAAACATTCCAAGATTGAATCTAATGGAAAGGGTTTAATAAAATACAAGAGGGACAAACACAAAGCGGTTGCAGAAGTTGTTAAAGGTGATCTTCATAGATATGCAGTTACAACAATAGGACAACAAGCATCAACAATTGAAAAGAGCTCCAAAAATCAACTATGGCATGAAAGACATGGATATCTTAAGTCTCAAATCTGGAACATTTAGGAAACTCAATATGGTTCTCCAATTCATCACAAGTTATTGTGAATCTTGCATTTTAGACAAGAAACATAGTGATAAATCTGACAAAAAAAAAGTTGCATGAAGAAAAAGCATGCATATGGAAATTGTGCATAGTGACCTTTTTGGTCTCATGAGAACTTAGTCATTGGCAAGTGCAAAGTATTTTATGATATACATTGATGCTCTTCCAAGAAAAATTTGGTGGTTCTTTCTCAAGTACAAGTCATTAGCTCTTATAACATTGACGGAATTCATAGCGATGGTTGAAACTCGAACAGCAAAGTGGGAAGAAGATTAAGCTTCTTAAAAAATAGATTTTGGGAAAATAAACTCTGATTACTTCTACAAGTATTGCAACACTCGATGTATTTGCAGGAAAGTTACTTCCTCATATATTGCACAAAATAACCATATATTGCACAAAATAACCTCACTGTAGAGAGGAAAAGCGGACCATTATGGAGATGGCCAAGAGCATTGTTAAGGAAAAAATCTCTCAAACAATTTTTAAGTTGAAGCAGTCTATACTATATACACCAATGTAACCATTCACCAGAAACCCCACCAAGGTTGTGAGAAACATCTCACCTACAAGTGCATAAGTGGTAGGAAACCTTAAGTAAATCATTAAGTTGCATGTATACAGATACGGGTATGGACACATGTAAAATATTTGGTACAGATATAGAAATTTTTTAGAACAACCTGGATATGATATGGATAGGACACAACCAATTTTATATATACAAATGTGTGTGAGCATGCAAAAAAGAGAAAATTTCAGAATGTCGTAAATGAATTTGGAAATAGAGACAAAAAGAGAGTTATCCTTAATATTAGCAAACATGATATGTCAGCATTACATGCAAAATGAGTTTCTTGTCACTCTACTTATAACTTTAAAGTCTACACATTAGATTCAATACAAATAAGAAATTATATATCATAAAAAATATCTCCATTAGACTTACATTCCCCTGGACCTCCAAGTACTTATACCCTGCAAAAATTAGGGTTGTGGTCAGTGCCCTATGTTTATTTTGAAATTTTACTTCAACTCTTGATTTAAAGTACGGGTAGTGTCTTCATATTGGGAATTTATCTCAAGAACATTGTTTCTTCTTCACCCCCTGGTTAGTGTAGTTCTGGAGGGGATATTTTACCATCAGGGCTCACCCATACATAATAACATTTGCGCTGTGAGAATTGGATTGTTGTTAAACCTCACTTGTTTACCTGGAAACGTTAGCCCAATAGTGGGTTGTGAACTTTGCCTAAGTATTCAGATTGGGGGTTCTATCATAGTAGTTTGTTTTCTCTTCCAAATCAGGTCCATTTTTAAGTGGAGAGCTGGACAAGTTGTGAGCATTTGCACATACTTGACCCTCCTCTGATTTCTTATTCAGTATTCATTCATCATGTCTGGTCATTCTAAAAACAAAACGGTGGTATCTGTAGGAATCAGAGAACTCCAGTAACCCTGATAATTATTATTTCAATGTTTGCCCCACACCTTCCACATCTAGAGACAAGAGAAACACCTACTCTTCCCTACCCCAGGCACATGTTTTTGAGTGAAATTGTTGTTGACAAATTTCTTTGGGAAGAGTAAAAACGTAGTCCTTACAGGAACATGTTTTTGAGTGAAATTGTTGTTGTTAAATCACTTGGGGAAGAGTAAAAACGTAGCCCTTACAGGCACACGTTTTTGAGTGAAAATTCCTTTTGACAAATCGCTTGGGAAAAGTAAAAGATGTATCCCTTACAGACACACGTTTGATTATCATTCATCTTATCAAAATGTATTCAGTATTACATAAAACTTGGAAACTTACAAGTATTTTTGTTTTCTCTAATGTTCAATATCCAATTAATTTCATTTCAACTTGCATGCTCTGCAGATTGGCATGTTGTAATTCTTGGTTGCAGTTTTTTTTTCTTTGTAGTATTATCAAATGTTAATTCTAGAATTTGTTTGGAAATTGTAACGTTGTAATATACCCTTGTTTCAATTTTACAAAATTCCTATTTTAAATGAAGCTATGAGTGATCTTGTATATCATATATATTTATCTAAAAAAAAATGTTGGATGGAACTGATGCCAGTAATTGCTTAGATGGGCATCTGATTGGGTATGCTCTAATTTTGACAACTATTAAAAGGTTGGCCTTTCTTATTCTAGTTTGTGTTGAAATTGTTTCCTAAATGGAGTGTTGTCTGTGGGCACTCTATACTAATGGAGTGTTGTGTGTGGGCACTCTATATTAATGATTTTTGGCAACCTGTAGAAAGCTACAAAGGAGCCAACACACACCGAACCGACATGAAACCTTGTAATTGTTGTAGTTTCTTGGTTCCATACAAATCTATCTCTTATTAATTGAAAAAAAATATATAGAAGTTATATTAAATTTATGTCTAACCCAGATGAAACCTTGTAATTGATGTAGTTTCTTGGTTCCATACAAATCTATCTCTTATTAATTGAAAAAATATATATATAAGTTATATTAAATTTATGCTCTTACAGTTTCTTCAGAAATTTGATAAAGATATGTATTTCAACTCTAAATTTTCTCAAGTTTGACATGGGTTGTCCTTGTTTTCAAGTCTGGGTTGTCCCTGTTTTCAAGTCTTTTCTATCTAGTTTAAGTCTGATATAAAAACAACTATCACCACTATGACTAATATCTAGGACCAATATGATCACTGTGATTATTTATATATTTGCAACGATTACATAGATAACAACTACAAGACAAGAGTGGTCCACATGACATGAAACTAAAACCTTTAGCTCTGTAGAGTTTCTTTTCCATTTTGAGGGATGATGTTATCTCAACATTACTGAAGTCATTCTGATTTCTTCAGTGTTTAGAAAATAATGTTTTGTATAAATTGTTAAATGAAACTAAAATGAGACTCAAGGTGTTGACTCTGTTGACAAATTTGATTCTAGTTCTCTTCTGTAAGATGCTCCAATTTCTTTTCATAGAGAAAAATGTAGATCAATGTTTTTATAATTTTTACAGAATATTATCACTTATTGTTCACAAATACTATCACAATAGCTGCAAAAATATTCTAATGGGTTGCAGCCAATGCAGTTTAGAAATAAGTCATGTTATGATAACCTGTAAAAATTATATCTTGGAAATGTTGGTTTACATTCTCATCTATGTATGGTGTAAAGGTAATGCATTTACATATTGGAATACAAATTCATCCAAAATTAGCAGTATAATTCAAATTGCTTGGATACAGTTGTTACAATGTTGCAATAACTATTGCAACAGTATTTTGTATTTTTAATTATGGGTATATTGCAGCCCCTGAATCAAAAGTAAGTATTCAACTACTCAAAAATCCAGCTCCGGAGGTTTAAAATGCTATGACAGAATACGGGAATTGGATAAAACATATGCTGACCAACAGTACTGTTAGAACACTTTAGAATTTTAAATTTTAAACTTTGAACTCTTTTTGTTTTTTATCTTTAAAATAAAAAATTACAAAAACTTAGGAAAATCGTTTTTCATTGAATAATTAAATAATTGTTATATATTGACAGGGCGCTTCCAACATCATCCAATAAATATTTTTTTAGCCAACCGGATCAATGGCTCTCACAATTTCGGAATTCTAAAATTGCGCCAGTGTTAAATAAAAGAAAGCTTCTCAGTCATTTCAGGACTTCGTGATTCAGGAATTTCCAACTCCAGATGTTTAAAGGTAAAAAAAAACCGGAAGTTTCTAAACCCGGAAGTCCTGAAAACAGTCTCCCGCGAATTTTTTTTAAATAAAGCTATTGATGAGTCATAGTCCACCTATCAAAAAAGTGTTATTTAGGTTGACACGTGGCATTCTTTTTGTCAGATCATTCGTATATTTTTAGGTGACACATGTTACTCACTTTTTTACGACACTTCATCAAAAGTGACTTCCCCCCCTCCCACCCTCTATAGAGGGTGGTCGAGGGGGGGCTTTATTAGAGAAATTATTATATCATCAAAAGTGACTTCCCCCCTCCCACCCTCTATAGAGGGTGGTCGAGGGGGGGCTTTATTAGAGAAATTATTATAATAATTTCTCTAATAAAGCCCCCTCCTCCCACCCTCTATAGGAGGGGGGGGGCTTTATTAGAGAAATTATTATACCTCTATAGAGGGTGGTCGAGGGGGGGCTTTATTAGAGAAATTATTATAATAATTTCTCTAATAAAGCCCCCTCCTCCCACCCTCTATAGGAGGGGGGGGCTTTATTAGAGAAATTATTATAATAATTTCTCTAATAAAGCACCCCCTTCCCCCTCCCACCCATTTATTAGAGAAATTATTATAATAATTTCTCTAATAAAGCCCGCCCCTCCCACCCATAATTTCTCTAATAAAGCCCGCCCCTCCCACCCATAATTTCTCTAATAAAGCCTCCCCCTCCCACCCTATAGGAGGGGGGGGCTTTATTAGAGAAATTATTATAATAATTTCTCTAATAAAGCCCCCCGCTCCCACCCTCTATAGAGGGTGGGAGGGGGGAGCTTTATTAGAGAAATTATTAGGGTGGGAGGGGGGGGCTTTATTAGAGAAATTATTA
>ML776995.1:444448-514274 GCA_009831015.1 Picea engelmannii
ACTATTCTTTCATGTCTCACAAGGAGCCACAATCCCCAGATGGAGCCAATGTTAGATCACTTTATAATTTTAAATTTTAAACTTTGAAATCTTTTTGTTTTTTTATCTTATATATATATATATATATATATATATATATATATTACAAAAAAAATAGGAAAATTGTTCTTCATTGAATAATTAAATAATAATTATATCTTGACAGGGTGCTTCCAATATCATCCAATAAAGAGTTTTTAGCCAACTAGATCAATGGCTCTCACAATTTTGGAATTCTAAAATTGCACGAGTGTTAAATAAAATAAAACTTCTTGGTCATTTCGGGACTTCGTGATTCGGGAATTTCCAACTCAAGATGTTTAAAGGTAAAGAAAACCTGAAGTTGCGAAACCCTGGAGTCTTGGAAATAGTCTCCTGCGAAAGAATTTTAAATAAAGCTATTGATGAGTCATAGTCCACCTGTCAAAAAATCCATATTTAGGCTGACACGTGGCACTCTTTTTGTACTTTTTTGTCAGATCATTTGTACATTTTTAGGTGACACATGTCACTCACCTTTTTATGACATGTCATCAAAAGTGATGTCATCACTGCCACATCACTCCGAGAGAATATCCTTCGGGAGATAGGTCAAAGAATAGATTCAAAAAATGTCGAAGCGTCGAAGCACCAAAGTACCAAAGCACTTGTGTTATAATAAATAAAACACTAAATAAATTAAACATGTTTAATTAGCCATGATTAACCATTAATAATCACTTCGTGAATTTAGCCTCTAGGAGATATTCCTCGCTCTACATTCAAAACTCTTGAATGTCGAACCATCGAAGTACAAATCACGTGTACAAGCTCATGAAATTCCGGAGCTCTGAAGTTCTGGAGTCCCAAAGTACTTAAAATGATTTGATTATTTTCTCCGGGAATTTGGCCTTCAGGGGATATTCGTCCTTTCGTATTCAAAACTCTCGAATGTCGAAGTTCAAAAATACTTAAAACTAAAAGAAAATTTAAACCATAATTAATTAAAACAAAAAATAATTAATTGTTGATTAACTGCTCCACTAATTCGGCCTTCAGAAGATATATATTGGTTTGTATTTAAAACCCCCGAATGTCGAACCTCTGAAGTACGTTACTTTAATTACATTCTTTAATAATAGGCCCAGTTGGTTAAGGATAAAGATTGGGAAGTGTGATATGACCATCAGGTAATAAATTTGTCTAATTTTTGAAAGATTTATCTATCAGTAGATTAATGCATAGATAGCTAGACATTAATATTTTCTTGAATAAAGGAATTTCAAATTTCAAACTATTTCTCCATTAGCAATAAAAAAATTTTTATCTAGCATTGTGAGCTCACGGGATTTTGCTTCTCATAGGAGGGTTAACTTCATCTTACGAAAACCATGGCACCATGTAAAGCAGGAAATAAATAGGATTCATCAGCTGAGGAATCAAACCCATGTGTTGATATACTTTCAGATATATTGCTCGATTGACAGACACTGCCAAAGCTTGGAAGCAGGTGTATGCTATTTTAAATCATGAAATTCTTCTTTGCCCTGATGACTCAACGGAATAAGAGAATGAGGCATTTTCAGCTAAGCTTAGACATGTGGCTAAATCTGAACTACACAGAGTCGCAGCTTGGCTAAAGCTAATGCATTACACCGACATGATAAGTTGGGCCCTAGAACATGTGGATATACCAACAAGAAGCATCTTCAATCATCAGAATACCATCGTCGGCTCTTTTCGACCCGAGGACATTCAATTACTGTACAAGTTGATTCCTAATCCCAAATATACTTATAATTCATCATTTATATTTAAGTTTGAGGATGAGGAATGTACTAAATGTGACAAAACAGTCCACTATATAGTAAAAACCTAGTAGGGTAATACAAATAAGTTCAAAACTGATACCCATGGGATATATGCTACATCGTCATGTGATGCTCATATTATTCATATTGCCATGATTCTTTGTAGAATGTTCAATAGGAAAAACCTTGTGCATTTTACCATAGAATGGGTTCCCATAATCCATGAGGTTGTTGAGGGTTACACTTTTGACTCAAGAAAAATGTTATCATGCAACCTATCCAAGGAAATAGTGGAGTACAAGATGTTGAAATCTAGAGGAGAACATGCCCCCTTTTATATGTATGCATTCCTTATGGATGCATTCTATTTCAAGACCCCTTTTCCTCTCATGAATTGGAGCTGGACTCCAACTAGCAACGAACCCATACATTTTTATCAATCTAAGTTATGGGAGGAAAATTCAAAAGACTTCTTCTATGAAATTTGTCATAATGTAGTAATCCCAATTCATGTAGCCATTTATGGACATCCTCCACTCGGAATTTCAGAGCAGATCATTGGAAATTTGGGTGTTATTGTAGATTAGTATGTTGAGGAAAAAATTTGTTATATCAGAGTGTTCGGATGCTATATATCTCCTCATTCTCTCCCCAGATTCCTACCTGACAGAATGCTTTGCAAAGAAGTAGCTTATCAAATAGTTTCAGGAAGAGTAACTAAAGAGTTGAAGGCGGCACAGAAAAGAGTGTGGCCAACCTTTTTGATATAGGTTGGCATGTTTTCATTATCTGATTTTGAACATGCTAAGGTTGAGGCTTCATCCTTAGAAGATATCAAATTGGTTGACATTGAATATAAAAGACATTATCCTCATAGGGTGGTTGAAAATGATTTAGCTCAATTCAATATGAAAATATATATACACGAAGATTACCCCTATGATGAAATTCTCAAAGGAGTGAGATCTTATGATGAATTTGGAATCAGATTTCAAAATTTTCCTCAAGATCAACATTCTGGATTCCTCAGTTTTCAGAAGCACAAAAATATTATTATGCCCAAGATTTTGCAGGGAGAACATAAACTTGATCCAACTTCACAAGTGATAGGATCGACATAGCTCAAAAAACATAGCTTGCCTGAGGACAAGACTAAGGAAGTGGAGAAGAACACATAAACATTATCTAAAGATGTAGTAATATCAATACCAGGTAAAGATAAGAAGAAATTATTAGCATCATTTGAGGCTTTTATGAATCACGAGCATGCTTTTCCTCTTTCATCATCAAACATTGATACTCCAGTGAAAGATACAACATATCCAGAAGCATCTACTTCACTTAGTTCTCCCATACCATCATTAACTCCTCTTGCAACAAGTTATGAGTTACTTGGTTCATAAGTTATTAATTTAGAGGACCTCACACCTATTCATCCTGAAGATATGCCTCCATCAAATTTATTTTTCAATAAGAAAAGGAAGGTTATCATAAGAAGGGAAGATCGGAAAAAGGAGGGAGTGAATACTAAAAAACATAAAGTAATATATGATGGACAGGGGCAGGATGACCCTGAATTTGCAAAAGAAGTTACAGACTCATTGGGATCCTTTGACACTGCCAATCAGTGGTCAGTGGATAATTTCACAAAACAACTCGAACAAAAGAGTCTTTTGGTTGAACAATTTCATAATGATATGAAACAAATGGAAATGACTGCCAAAAATAAAATCATATTTGATATAGAGCAAATCAGATAGGGTTTTGAGCAACAGATAAAGCCGTTAGAAGACAAGTTGAAATTAAGTGTTTAAAATCAACATGTGAGCAATACTATGTTTTCCCAGCGAGACAGGTTAATAGATTAGTTACAGTATTGAATAAATTTATTTGAGAACATCGGAATGGATATCTCTGCATTTAATAAGGAATCATGAAATAAATGGAAAGTTGGAAACTATCCAGCAAGACCTTTACCAAAATATGGATATTATACAAAGACATTATCAAGTGATCAATAATTCCTTGAACAATATTCATGAAAAGGAGAAGGATTCATATACAACCAGGTCAAAATTCGAGGAATTCATAGTATGGAGGCAAAAAATCAATGTACATGGGCTTACGCCTTTTTCACGGTATGAGCAGATAAAGGGAGAAATGGCTTTAAAGGTCTGGGAAGAAAATCTTGAAGAAAGTAAGAGATTGTCCAGGGAAGCAAAGGAAGATTATCTTAAGACTCTTTCTGTTGTAGAGTTGGAAATGGACGAGTTTGATGGCAATGTTATCCCTAATACACTTGGAAAATTTGAGATTTAAAAGAGAAAAGAGAATTCAAAGAAAAGTAGAGAGAGTGTACAAAATGCTATCCAACAAGTAAATAATATTGATTTACAAATCATAAATGATTTGTTAGTAAAACCAAGCTTACAACATCAGATTACAACCCAGGCAGTTGTGAAAAATCAGGAGAAATTACCATTGGTACACAAAAAGGTTTTTGCATTTGAGTTGAATGCAAATGTCGAACCTTCCAAATTTGTTGTGGAATTAATGGAACTACATGCTCGATTCAACGCTCAGAGAAAATCAAGCACATCCGCGAGAAAATAAAGGACAAGTGAAGTGCTAGCAAACCAAGGAAATCTCATCAAAATCAGAAAAATATGCATTGTATATTTTAGTTTATATTGTATTCTATTTTTTAGATCAAAGAATTTGGAACATATAACTACTTTCAGTCAATACATTTTTGTATAAATAAATAGATCTAAGATCTATTCATGGCTTTTTTATCCAAAGGAAAAAGAGAACTCATTGAATATCAATAGAAAAGAAAAGATAGAGATTCTACTTCTCATTTCCTTGAGTTATGTGCTTTCTTTGTATTTCCATTTCTTAATCATATTGTCTTTATTCAATGGCTCTTGAAGATTAAAAGATTGCAATTTAGTAATACATCTATTGTGGTTTCCATATATTGGAAGTTTGCTCAATTACAGTTTTTCCTCCGTTATTACTGTGAGTAAAACAAGGCATGTATTTGTGTGAGTTTCCTCATTTTTAAATCATCTATTAAGGAATCCTTCTTCATAATTCTTCTACTATGGATGAGGTAATATTTATATGTATTTGATACCTTACTTTATTTTAACAGTCTTGTTAATCAACTCTACTTTTCATAAAGATTAAAATTTAAGAGTCAAAGAAAGAGATATTGCCTCTGTGTTTTCTAATCATAAAAAAAAAATCATTTGAAGTTGCATCTTTAAAACCTGAAGGTAGAAAAAGAATTACAAAAAAAATTCTCTTTAATCTTTGGATGCATGACATTATTCTACGATCCTAGAATCAATCTCAGGAACAACAAGTCCCCTGAAATTCAAGAACTTGTCTCCCAAATTGAGTCACCGGGAAAAGAAGAAAAAGACATTTCAAGTGCCCTGGAACCAGATGATTCCCTCTTCTTTTCCCCTATATATCCCTAGAAAACCAATGGAAAATGAGAGGTTTTCTAGTCTGCAATTACAATTTAAAGATGAGTGGACCATCTCATATATGTTTGCAGGAAATATTAAAGGAGAAGAATTTTTAGATTCATGGAGATAAGATCGATGAACTAGTTCAAACTTTTCATACATATGGACAGATCCTTAGATGAGACCTCGATCTGAATGAGGCAACCTATCCATCCATACACTTTCCATCTACAAATAATACATCATAATATCACATGTGATGTGGGTGAAAATCCAATAGGTAAAAATGGATACCATATGTATAAAATGTGATTTCATTCTTGATTTGTTAAGAAACCCATGATTTCTATACCAAATTCAAATTGAAACCCCAAACTCTGATAGTATGAGATAGGGAAAGCATCCTAGCCTAGGGTGGGGATAAATCTAGACAGTTATGCTTCACCATCTTCAAGAGTAGAAATCCATCAAGATGGACATGGAATAACTGAAGAGAACATGTGTTGACTCTAACAAGAAGTTACAGGAAATTTTATTCAGGATCGATGTCAAAAGAACGTTTGGGAGCTTCAATGGAAAAGATGAAAGGCCCTCACTACCTATGGAGGTGGAAATGAGAATATGGCTTCTTTTGGAGGAACATCTAACCCTTTCTCAAAATAATGAATTCATGCTTAGTTGATCCAATTTTGTCCAATAATAGTATAAAAAATCTAGTCACCCATGATAATATGAGTTATGTGTCCTAACAAACAATAAGTGATCAATCTCTTTCTCTCTCGTGATTGTAGCAAGAGAAAGTAGGTCTTTGTTTAACTTTCAAAAACTTATAGTCATGAAGATATGCAGATCCACCAGCATCCCTAAATATGTAGGAAAGTATATGGTATATTTTTGTAAAATAGCGAGAAGCCATATGTTAAAAAAGTAAATATTATATCTACATATGGAAAGGATAATACCTTTCATCTGGGAAGTTATAATTTTTTCATATTGGACCATAAAAGCAGAAAAATACCAATAATTATATCAAATTTGTCCTTCAAGATCACCATGAAGATCAACACTATGATAATTGCATAAGCAGGTCCCAATATCCCATCAAGCATTTATTAATCATCACTAGTGTTGATTTCTACCATGGTTTTGAGGTCACATGCTCTATGAACATGAGAAGGGAGAGAATGTAGTAGTGTTAGTTCAATGATGTGTAGTAAATGACATTAAGTGCCAAGGGCCATTCTACCTAGTTCTTCATGCTTCCATCTCAAAACACTCTAGGAAAGAAGGGAATGTTATGTCCCTAACACAACCAACGACTATAAAAAAATGTGGAAATAATGCATGTACTTATTGCATCTGTTAATCATTGGGTTTTGTAAGCTATCCATATCCTAATGTCTTAATAAAGTCAATTTTTGTATCACCGAACCCACTTTTATTACATAAGTGATTAATAAAAGATAGTAATAGGATTAAAGGTAGCTTTGCGACAAACCTTTATTAAGGGGGAGAGCATATTCTGTACCTTTAATTATACATGAGCTATTTTGTTTTTAGGATCATTAATGAGTCATCACTAAGTTGAGACATGTTAGTTACTCATATTAACTAGTCATCAATAAGTTAGTGGAGATGGATTAGTTACACACCTTGATTACTCACCATTAAATTGGTGGGAAGGTATAGATATGAGAGTTGTATTAAAACGGTGTTCCCAACTCCCCTATCATTCATAATCATTAATCTATTATAAATAAAATCAAATATTGAGACTCATTTGAGTACTAATTAAATGGATTTGTCTTCCTCCATCGTTTACACAAGTACATTTGAACCCAAAATTCGACGGTTGGGCCATTTTATTTTCGACTACTAAACATCTATAATCCAAAGACTTGGGTTTTTTAAATCATCGTTGACATCGCATCGGATATATGATAGAGAAATACGCTATAGGATTTTCAACATTCCTCCATCAAAAATTCTACTCCATTTTTTAACATGTTCATCATCTTGTAGGTGTCGGACACCCTAATCTGACACCCTAGCCTGTCAGACGTACATCAACGTCATTGGACTGGTTGTTACTAGCATCACTTAAATGGCGTTGGAAGGGTTGATAGCCATGTTGGTTAACCGACGGGTTGGAAATGTTCTTAAAAAAAATTAAAATGATACTCATCATACCCAAAACAAGATTGATTATTACTGACCAAATTAGACTAGTATGTCTTATGATTACTTTTGTAATCAAATAGGTTGGGCTTAGGCTTCCAATTTCCAAGTGCATATTCATTTGGAAAAAGTAGACTTTCAAATTGACCATGACTGAATAATTCATCTATCATACCTCCAAATTGAAAGTTGGCAGTCATCACATTGTAGTCTAGGTTCATATCCCCATTATGAAAATATCTTGGTCTGGATGATCATTGAAACAAAGTGTGAGCATTTTTTCTCATTGAATGTTTGGAGTTCTCTTTCATAAACCCCCTCCTTATGTGAAAAATCATCTTGCAAACTATGGAGAGGGAGAATACTAAGAGAAAGGGTAATGATCTATCTATGAGGATCCATCCTGATTGTATGTGTGATCATGTGTACCAAGACAAATGGTTTCAGTGCAAATATTCATAAATTACAATTCTAGTCAATGAATCTGCCAAGAGGTTTATCCACAGAAAACCAAAAATATTGGCCCAGGGACAGATCATCATTTTCTTCTCTCAATTGCTCGATTCATTTATTCTAATTATATTCTTAAGTGGTTAGGAATCAAAAATTAAGCTAATAGCATGGATATTTTATAGCTCCCTTTTGTGCCAATCAATATATCCCCATATTCTTATTGCAAGGGACGCAAGTTTATCATAGGATTTTTCCAGTTGACAATGATTTGAAAATCAATAACTACAAGATTTTTCTTTTGATCAATTACTATGTAGAAGCACAAAAAAATTCCATATTAGATCAATCAAGCAAGTGTTGTAAAACTTATCATATTACAAAAACCTCAAATCCACTCCACCTAGCTATCCACCCAGGATTTTCTTTTTTACTCCCATCTCAAAGAATTGTATTTGAATAGGACCACTGAAAGATACTAATTTAACTATCTAAGAATAATATCAAGAAATGAGGAATGGAAAACCAACTGCAAAAATAAAAATGGAAATGAAGAAGATCAATCCATGAGGAATGGAAAACCAACTGCAAAAACAAGCATGGAAATGAATTTCCAAATATACCCCGTGTTTTTTAGTATCTACAAGCACTGGTACAACCTTGAACGGGTACCATGAAGGGTCCCTTAAATTATCTTTCCATAAAGAGTACATCTCTACATACTTCCACTGCCAATCATTAGATTTGAACTTTCTCATGCATGCCTCTCTCCATATCTGATACTCATAAAAGTCAACCATTACATTATGTTAATATACAAATAATTAATGCAAGGAATAAATCCAATCCTCAACCCTTGAGAAAAGAAAGATCTACGACCATGTGCTAAGTCTGATTTTAGTACTCATGAATAGCAACACTGTATGGTCAACTCAAAATGATAAGTCCACCTAGAGAAAGTTGTACCCATGAACTTTCAATTTCAATATCCATTGATGTATCCACGAGCCATCCACATTAGATTACCAAGCTGAATTTTGAAAAAAGTCATTTTGGTTTTGTGCAAGGCAAGTTTATATTGGACACTATAATTTCTCCTTGGAAGGCGATGGAATGGACTAGGGAGAAAGGTCAACACTCTTTTCTCCTTAAAATCGATTTTGATAAAGCACATGATAGAGTCAATTGGTCCTCCATCACAAATATGTTGCAGTCCCTCGATTTTGGCTCCAGATGTGTCACCATGCTAAACATGATTTTCTCAAATTCTGCAACATTTATTTCAACAAATAGTTCCCTCATAGAGTGCAGCATGCTTCATCATTTGATCAAGCAAGGCTTCCCCCTTGCTCCATATCTTTATGAGTTAGTTGTTGATGCCTTGGGATATTTACTTTAAGTTTCCAAGATGCAATGGAAAATCAGAGGCATTTCTCTTCTTGATTGTTCAAAGATAGTAAACAATCATTTTGCAGACAAGTATTTTCTATCAATTAGTGTTGATCAAGGGTCAGTAAAGGATACAAGGGGTTGTCTTGACCTTTTATATGTTTCTTTGGGAGTTTTTTGTGGTGAGTAAAACACTAGCTTCTGGATTCTAGGTCTTGATGATCCTGTAGGTTGGATTCCATCTATATGGAACTACATTCTGCCAGGTGTGATTGTGCATTGTCTCAATATCCCATTTGGAACAAGATTTTCAGTTGTGGCAATGTGGGAAGGGTGCCTCCATAAGCTTCAGAAAAAGATTCACTCTTGGAAATTCAAAGACCTTCCTTTAGTAGGTAACTTAATAATTGTATCATAAATCTTAAATTCCTTACACATTTACTATGTCTTGTGTTGGCTCCCCAACAAAACTCAATTCAGACAACTGGAGAAGATTCACAGGTCATTTATGTGGGCTAAGTATGGTCGAGTTGTTGTGCCCTTGTTGCTCGGAGGATCAAGAGCATCATGATTTGAAATATTGTATAAGGAATCAACTATCCACAAAGTGGAAATTTTACAAGAGGATAAAGAGCATCATTCTTTGAAATATTATACAAAGAATCCACTATCCATGAATGTTTAAGAAATAGACAAAATATTTGAAATTGTTTAGCTTATCTCTTAATGGGACCTTGAATTTGGAATTAATCTGATGGATATTTAAATGTTATAGCTATGATGGTTGAGGCTCTTTCCCATTAAGATTGTGTAATTCATAGACTGGGTGTGGTTAACCTCTTTGACTCTTCTAGCAGTTTTGAGACCTCTTAGGTGTCCATGTTTGTGCTTATCCAACTGTCTTCATACATTTTCAACCTACAAGATATACAAGAGTAAAGGGAGAATGGAAAAACTTTCATTATACTTTGATTTTCTCTTAATTAATCTGATGGTCTTACATTAGGATTTTTATACCAATATACATCCGTCTAAAATCCAAATCAATTAAGCATGAAGAATTATTTTTAAATTATTTATACCAACATAGTTTTGAATTATTTTTAAAAAGGAATGATTTACCTTATCAAAAGCAATGGGCATGTATATCTTGAGAAACGCCACCTTCTTTCCTTACCTTTTACTGATATGCAATGATTATTAGACTAATTTTTTATTTTTTTTTAATCTACCCCTTGTTCTTTGGATATGAAATTGTTGAGGAGGGGTTTGAGGCATAAGGCCATCAAATGTGAAAGAATTGTAAGTTTTGTTGCAAAGTGAAATCCAACTATACCTGAGATCAGAGATCTTCCACCATCCTTGGGTCAAAATTTATCAACATCCCATGCCTTAACATAAAAATTGGCTTGAAACCATGCAGAAGTGGAGCTTTATAAAACTTCATGGTGAGAACCACTTGTTGCAATTCCTCTAGCATGACAAAGCAATCCAAAAATTCTATTATCATATTATAAGAGAAAGGGAAATATATTTTCCAAAAGAGCCTCTTATACTTTCTCTCTCTTGGATTGATTCCAAGAAAAAAAAAATGAAATAGTTAAATTCTTCTTTGATTGAAATTTGTAATAATAAGCTGGTCTTCCCAGTTTTCTATTTCCTAGATTTTGTTTATGTTTTCCTCTATTTATTGACACTGGATTGAAATACTTGTATGTTTCTATCATCTACTTATACCTATATGATCCTTTTTTGTTTATACCCTTTCCTCCTTTCCATTGTATTAGTCTTCAATCATACATGTTGAGTTAATTAATTGTGGATCTCCTCCCACTGATATAGTTCTTTCTCTTCAGTTTTTGGTATTTTGAATTTTCTCTTATCTAAATTCCCTTTTTAGGCACTATGGATTCATAGGTGGATGTTTTTTAAGTCACATCTATGTTCAAAACCACCCTAAAAAAAAACAATGGAGGATAGAAACAAAAGTCTAGAATGTTGGGATATGATGACTGATGTGATCATGATCTCTTTAAGTACATATCCATTAAAGACAATGCAACTTCCCACTTCAACAAATTTGTTTCACTTTGAACTTTTGGTGCACCTATCGAATTTTTAGCACTCCCACATAGTATTTAACACAATCACTCGAGAAAGAAGAAGCCAACCGTTGCTTTAGTTTAGTTCCTAAAGCCATATTCCAAATTGTTCTTGATGCTAGAAGCAAATGTCCTTGTGTAGAAATTAACTGTAGATTGGTCTTTAGCACTCCCCAAGTTTTCTTATATTTGAGTGAATCAACACTCATAACAATTGTATTCTTTATTTCTAAGCATCATAATAATATGTCCATTGCACCTAGATGGGAGTTGGCAAGAGTTATTTCTATATATCAGAAAACATAATCAAGCATATGAAGGATTCCTTCAGCTGTTTGGTATTACCAAACCTTTTGGTGATTTTCAATAAGTATTTAAGCAATTATTGAAGCATTTCATGGAGTGGCTCAATAATGAGTTCAAGTAAGTTCATTTATAGCACATGATTGTTGTGGCTTGTAAAACTGTGACAAAGCAAGAAACTAGAACAACCAATTGTCATAATTATTGTAGTGTTCAAAGAGTTGCATTCTAAGCTAATACTTTCAACAAGATTTGTAAGTCACACACCCATGGCCTTTTAAGCTGCAAGAAGGTGTATGTAATTATGTAGTTATCAATGCCAAAAATATTGGGTACAAGAACCCAACCAAGCAGCAAATCCACAATATCTACAAAATGAGACTAGAAACATCATGTAAATTTCATTATAAAAACTATCAAGAGAAGGTTCAAAAGTGATCGAAAGAAAGTGAAGGGTCTCTCATCTTCCAAAATTTCATGGCATGGTCTAATATCTTGATAAGGATAGGGACATTAAATTACTCCTATAATATTTTGATTTGTGCATTCTAATGAAACAATATTCTTAACCTTTTTATAATGAAAGACCTATTGTGATCCCAACTTCAGGTGTTTCGCAGTGATGAAACTTAACATAAGGAAAGGTGAGATGATGGTGTTCAATGGTCTTGGATGTAAAAAAAAAATTGTGACTTTTACTTTCATAATTTATTCTTAAATTTCAATTATGTTTTTCTACTTTGTGGTAACTATCTCCAAAACCATTGCCTAAGTTGAGTGAAATGAATGAAACCTTTAGAAAGATATCACATAGTTAAAATGATGTTAGAGCATTCTCAGTCAGGGAAGTGTTGGATTTAAATTGGTAGAAGTGTCTTGGTCATAGGTATATGGCAGTATGTGAAGACCCATTGAATTCTAATGACTCAAAATTGTCCTTTAAGAAATCAGCCTCAAAGGGTTCCAAATGGATAGTTCAGGGAAGGTACATATGTCACTTACATGATCCCTTTTGCTTCAAAATCAGCGATTGTTGATTCTAGTTGGATATCCCTAAGAAAATGCATTGCTCAAATATCTTTAAATATGTAATACCATATGTTATAAACATTCAAATAAACAATCAACGTTTGTGGATATGAAAACTCAAATTCTCAAAATATGAAGATAATTCGTTCAGAATTAGCTCCAAAACTCAAAACTCAATGACTATTAAGTGTAATTCCCTTTTAGTGATTGTTTTTTGTAGCCCACGTGGGAATGAAAATAGCAACCACGAAGGCTACCAATATGAAATTAGAGCACACAACAAATGAATCAAAACACAAGGGGGTGGTTCAATGCCTTGCGTCCCAATGGGACAAGATCCAATTGAGGACACCTGACCATTGAGAGGGGAGTCCAAACTACTTCATAACAATAGCTTCGTAAAATATTCATCAAGTCATTGAAAAACAATGAATCTTATTGAATGTACTATCTCATATCATAAGCCAAAAACTCAAGCAAAGCTTCACAACAATCATGAAAGATAGGAGAATCAATTAATCAAACCAACCAAGAATTATATTACCCAAAGCTACTCAGTCCATACAAGGTCTAGCCAATAAAATAAGTTATCCTTATTTCAATTACAAGGAACCTCATAAGATGGAAAATATCACTCCATCGATTCTTCTCTCAAATTTATCTCATGGAGATGGAATCTACAGTAAACTAAAGTATGAGATTGATTTTCTAAGCTCCAAAATTCCATCTCCCTAACTGTCAATCCAAGATGAAGAACGAAGAAGAAAATGGACAATATAGAGAATATATTTGGAGTGTGTGAAGATCGATGATCATTGTTGAGACCCAAAATTGACATCCCCATTACTCTATTATACTCTTCACCTATACTTTTTTGGCCTACCTAAAGCTTGAGTGAATGACAAGAACACTACCATTTTCCAGTAATAAGGTCATAAGGTAAAATATGGTTAATTCATGCATTTTGTGGTTTATTGAGTTAGGGAATTAAATATTTCATATACTAATGCTTCAATTTGTCATATCTAAATCTTTGACCTCTAGATATCCAACGTTCCTGTACCATCTCAGCTATCTGGTACCTGTGCACCAAGACTACTGTTGTCCGAATACGGTACCAAACGCATCTGGTACCATCTATCTGTTGCGATCCGGTACCAACGGCCATGCACTGTTATGATCCGGTACCAACGGCCACGCACTGTCATGATCCGGTACCACCTTTTGTGCACTATCATGATCCGGTACCATCTACCTATTACAATCCAGTACTAATATGGAAGAGCCTAATGCACTAAGTTAAGTTCTAGATTTCGCCTAAGCCAATTGGTGGACATCTATTTTCTTTAGCAAGGCTATAATATGAATAGTTTGTTGATTGCCTCATCCTCATGCACTTTGTGTCATGAGGATGAAGCTAAATATGTAACCGAATGATTAAACCTAACAACTGATTGATTTGCAAAATCACTACACCTCCTTTTGTTTCACGATTAAGACTATTAAATAGTCGTGGCAAGGATGGTGGAAGTGTAGGAGAGTTAGCATATTACCAATATGTAAAGCAGCGTATGATAGTACAGAGCATATTCTGAGTGAAGATTAATAGAATGTCATTTATCTCCATATTCTGATTATCTATGATTAAGTGTGAGTTGAGTTATTAACGAGAGTTTTGATTTTATGTTTTGAAATGTGAGTGAGAGTAATGTGTGTGTTGAAGACAAGCCTCATGTAGACTTCAGCAGCTGACCTATTGAAGCGGCAAGGGCCCACTGCCCAACAAAGGTCAGCCTCTTCGTAGATTAGCATTAGCATTTATTTTCCAGTAGTGTAAACATTAAATTAGATAAAGCTTTAACTTTGTTAGATGATAGCAGTATAGCTTAGACTAGGATTTCCATTATATAATTGTTTAGAGATCTTTATTTGCTATGTTTTTGCATATGCCATGTTTCTGTTCTCATGAATTTGATTTCCTTGAGTGATCATAGATGTTGGCAGCAATAGTCAAAACCATTTGGATAAGAACTAGTGAAGTTCATTGTGAACCACAATAGAACCAACATATTGACTATTGAACTACCCATGCTATGCTTTGATGATTGATGTGTGATTTCCTTTCAGAAGTGTGGATTGCATAGTTAGTTTTCTGGGTCAGATAGCAGAGTTGATCTATCAAACCAACTCCATCTCATATTTGCATGTGCCATAATGGAGTGGATAGCCTCTATGTGAAAGACAACCAAAGTGCATTGCAGTTTGTTATTTTGATTTGTTCCAACATACATAATCTAGTTTAATTCTATACTCGTGACATTAGAAATTACTTTTCTTACTGGTGTCTTGTAACTCTGTTGATTACGAATCCTGGATTGATAATTAATGAGTGCATTATACTAAACATATAAGTAGCACAACAATCATTATCCGGTTTGTGCCCATCTTTATAATTGAAGATGTTGCTCCAAATCAGAAGATTGTCCCAAATTTGGTGTGCTTTCCCAAAATAAGATTGATCCAAATTTGGTGTGCTTCCTAGAATAGGATAGGTGCCTTCAAGAAAGGAATTATTTCCTTGATTTTCTTGATCAACATGCAACCTACAAAGTGTTGATTGGAGTGTGGATTCTATCTTGATCAAAAGCTTATCGGGATAATATACCCCAACTCAAGCTTCCTTATCCTCCAAGAAAGGGTAAGATAGGAAATAAGCATGTGCTAACTTTACCTGTTGTTTTAGACCTCTTCAAATCACAATAGCAGTGCCCTCTATCCTTATTTCATTCATATTTCAAGTTAAGGAAAATAGAAGTTATTTCTTTTCTCTTACTCAACACAATACATGTGCCAAAATAAATACACAACAACACCATTTTCGGAAATTTACCTCATGCTAAACAAAGCACAAAGAGAATGCCCTCCTTTCCTTCTTATAGCACCCTCTTTTCTAAAAATAGAAGTGCATATTGCTCACAAAATTAGCATCATCTTCAATAAATAACAGTAGTGTTATCTTCATAAAAAGGAAACATTATTTCCATTAAACAGTGAAAAGTTTTAACAAGAGAGTGCCCTATATTCCTAAATTTAGTGCACAACAACTTGTTATGTTCATCTCATGCAAGTGTTGATATGGATTGGCCATAATATGTATAACTCTTATGCCCTAGACTTGCATACCTTTTGATGTAATTACCTTGTTTGAGAGCCAATAAATCAGCACCAATAGGAAGAACACTAAACATGGTGATTGAGTTGGGTTTTATGCTTTGGATTGCATATCCGCGGATCTACTTAACTCATTTAAGAGCCAATAAATCAGCACACACAGGCAGAACACTGGCTTCTGGCTTCTAGGTCTTGATGATCCTCTAGGTTGGATTCCATCTATGTGGAACTACATTATGCCAAGTGTGATTGTGCATTGTCTAAAGATCCCTTTTGGAACAATATTTTCAGTTTTGGCAATGTGGGAAGGGTGCCTCCATAAGCTTCAAACAAAGCTCTACTCTTGGCAATTCAAAGACCTTCCTTTAGTAGGTAACTTGACAATTGTATCATAAATCTTAAATTCCTTACACATTTACTATGCCTTGTGTTGGCTCCCCAAAAAAACTCAGTTCAGACAACTGGAGAAGATTCTCGGGTCATTTTTTTGGGATAAGTATGGTCGAGTCACCGAGAGAGGGCTTCCAATGGTTCCTTGAGACATATGGATTATGTCCAAGGATGACGGGGGTCTGGACCTTACCGATGTTGCTACTCAAGGAAGCATCCTTGTATGTAAGTGGGTGGTGAGGTGTCTTAAGGGTTCCTCCCCTTGGAAAGTTCTATTGTGCCACAGATTTAAATAAACTCAACATGTGCTTAAAGTATGGTGCACATTGCTCTAGATTTATGGGTCCTTCAACTACAAAATCATTTGGGAGGCCTAAAAAGTGGTTTCCAAATTAGTCTAGCATAACCTTTTGAGTAGTTTTTCATGTTGGGATTTGTCTTGGCATCCTATTTTGAGTTGGAAACATGAGGATCAGTGTATTGTTGATATTTCATGGTTTCAAGTTCACGGGTTGAGTAGGAAGGGTGTATTTTTTTGGAGAGATCTTTGGGACTTTGAGACTGGGACCTAGAAGGACTGGACACTATTAGCACGATTAAAATCCCTTATTTCTTTTGATAGGCATGTTACCAAAGATATCGTTGCATTGATTCCTCCTAAGGAGTTGTGCAAATTGAACATTGACATTCAGGGTCCTTTGTGGCAGGATTGAGGGTGGATATTTGGTAAGCACATCCAACAATAAGACTCGAAAAAAAAAATCTCCATCTTACATCAGAAGCATGTCTTGTCCCCTGTTCCTAATGCTTATTGGACTTCCTTTGACCTAGAGGAAAGGCATATTCACATATTTCACAGAGTATGTTCCATTAGTCTCAGCTATAATTATGGGTCTTTGCATGGTTGGTTATATAACAAGGGTTGCCATCTAAGGAAAAATTGGTGAAAAGTGGGCTCATGGATGGAGTTTGATTAGTCTATTGCAAGCCAGAGACAGTGAAGCACATGTTTTAGGATTGTGAACTTGCCAAAAAATTGTTGGCAACACAATCAGGATCAACACTCATCTTTTTTTCAAGGGAAAGTGCAGTGGAAAGAACCCTTTTTGGAGACTCCCGCTATCTGGTGCTTTTTGCATTTTCAAGGAATATTGCACTACCTTAAAGTAACTGCATTGTTTACCATCTAGATATTAGGATGAAAATATTTTTTTTCCAATGAGTTCAATCCAATTCATTCATTTTGTTTTAACTAACATGAAGAGGTATGTATGCAATTGTTGGCTAAAGGATTTTTTCTGATTAAATATGTTGAGACTCTAGATGCTTCAGCATATTCATATTTTATTTTTGGTCATCTATTTGACATAAATAAAATTATATTATATAGTAGCACTGAGGAACAAGATATGGGATACCACAGTATGTACCTTTCCACCTTTATTTTATCTTTTGTAAATATATTTCTATTAAGACAAGATCTATTCATCAAAAACAACGAAAATCTATGTATTGCTTCCACATTAGCATGTGAATTGTCCATGAAACATATCAAAGAAAAATTTCAATGCATAACAACCTCTTACATGTGTTTTGTTTTAGAATTCACCTCAGAATGTTTGATGCATCTCTAAATCCCAAAAGCTTTAGGCTTGGAGAGGGAGACTACTAAAGGTTTATGATTTCACTATGACGATCCACTATCATTATATGAGGGGCAAAGACCTTCTTTGTTTGATTGATATAAACTTGAAAGAGGGCCTCATCAAAAGAAAAACTATTGGAAAACTCCCACTCCAAAGGTAAGTCATGGAAAAGAAAGTCATTAGAGCCAAATTTCCTTACAAATTCCTGCTTCAGTCAATGTTGCAGTTGTGAATATTTGTACATATATCAGTTTCATCAATCATGGACATTAATTTCTACTATTTCAATAAAATATCACAAAGTACCTCGGGATAGTTGTCATTTTCATTGTCCACATAGGCTAGTGATCAATTGCAATTCATAGTGCAAAGTCCTGTAGAAATTAATGAACCATCAAATGTTAAATTTATGAAAAAGAATTTAAAAAATAGACATGCATTTCAAATTTTACAGAAATATATAATACATAATAATAAAGTGCATTACCTTATTGAGCTTCTCTTTGTTTTGAGAATAGTTTAATATTATCTATTGAACAGGGCCAACCACGTGAAGGTGGAAGCCCATATGCTCCCCCCCCCCCCCCCCCCCCCCGCACATCACTCTCAATTCCCCATACCCAATGCATGTACCTGAAAATAAATTAATTTATGTGAAACTATGTGATTTTTGTCATAAATAAACATTTAGAATTCATTCATTAAGATATAGCATTCATTCATTCACTCATGCATTCATTCATTTGTAGGCAAATAAATCTTCATGATATTACTTTATATTATCAAAAAAAAAAATTCATAATGTTAATGCAGTCACTTCTTTTTCAATTTCGTTTTTTGGAAATAATGAATAACCAACTCATCATCTTGTACATATTGATTTGCAGTTATTATGGACTCTATGTATTGTCTTATTGTCTTCTCGTTCGTGTACTCACGACGTTGAGGCTGCTATAAGGGGTCGGGATTTGCTGCAATAACCATGTTAAATTGATATGTTATGTTATTATTATTACAAGTTTTTCATTAATAAAAAATAACATAAGAGTGATTCTCTTTACCTGATGGGGCCAGATCATGTACTTCATCTTCCTGACTAACCTCATCTTGTATAGGTTGACCCTCTACATGCTATGGAGTTGAAACATGAAAGATTACAATTAAAATACAGGAATTTGCAATGAAATTTTTTAAACTATAATTCATACTAATTTTTTTGTAGCACATGAATACATTCATTAACATGAAGCACAACATGAGCTTCTGATGGTTGTTCTACATCATCACCATTATGTTTATCATCTCTTTCCTACTTAAAACAAATAGACTCAATATTGTATGGCCAAGAATAATAATGCATGGATTGTACAAGAAATCAATCTTAAATAAACTTCATTGATTTTATTTACCTGCGTGGAGGATGGAGTATCGAAAGACTATGTTTTCCCAGCCAAGTTGTTTCATTGTTCAACAAGGGCTGAAAAACCATGCTTGAATCCAAGCTTCAAGTCTTCCTCTATGGCACTTCCTTGAACCAATCAGCCTACAATTTTGCATAAGATCATGAATTTAACTTTTATGGTGGAATCGAACCAAAATTATTTGCAATTTATTATTTCTGTGGAGTATTTGATTTATTGAAACTTACAAATCGTGCCACCAGATTCGAGTAACCACCAGGACCAAGCTTGTGTTGACCATGTTTTGATTTGCGTTCCCTTGTTTCCTTTGACGTGTCTGGGAGCCTATGAAAAGTTTGAAATATGTTAGATGTTGCAAATTTGATGTAAAAATAAAGAGTAATAAACATATAATTACGTTGTTGAAAGTATTGAATACCTTCATGTGCTCGATGCTAGATTTCCTTCTTTTCTTAAAGTCCTCTCCCCTCCATCATCCACTAGGGCCTTCCACTCCATTGTTGGAATCATTGGAGGGAACTCATACCTAGCATTATTTTTCAAGATGGGTCCTATTTTGGTCCCTCACAATCTTGATATGTTTTTCATCTTTCTTAAGGACCTTCGCTCGATTGAAGGTCTCATTGTCAAACAACCCAAACAGGGGATTAATGAGCTCATCTTTTAAATTTTTACTTTGTTTATCCCACCTTGTGTGGATGGTGGGCCCAAATATCTTCAGTTTCATATCACGTAGATGATTTTAAAAAACATCATTTCCTGCAAAATGATCATGTGATCATTAGTTTAAAAACAATGTTCTATAAGTAAATTTAAATCAGATTATATATAATAAGTAAAACATTTTTAAACACTTGGGATCTTCTCTATATTTATGGGAATGAGATTTTCGTCCACCAAAAATGTTGTCTCTAGTGTTTTTGTGCTAGCAACATGGGTAGATCCAGGAAATGCAGCTTGACCAATATCAATATCAGGCTCTTTATCCAGCCCATGACCATGTTCTGCAGGATTTGGTGTGGGTCGACCACTAGAGGGTGCATTGGTCACATATTCCCCCGGGTCTGCCATTCTATGTGTTGTTTATTGTTCAGTCAACAATAATGGCACATAAGATGCATGTGGGGTAGATGCTTATGTGACGATTCTTCACCAGCATGAGTATGTGGACCCAAGAATGCCTGTAAAAACAAACCATATTTTATTTGATCATGACATATATAAGTACAAAATATATAATCCTAAATGAATTTATCTTCTTATTAAAGATCCCGCAGCTTACATTCAATCCCTGAATTTTCTTCGCCAAATGATCAATATCTTCTCTATTCTCCTTCGTTTGCGACTGAATGAATAGCAAATGAAGGAGTTCTGCATTAAATTTTTTGATTCTCTTCTTTACCATCAGAAAGGGATTTATCGAAGTTGTGATGTAATCTTCGCACATGAGGTCATCGACATCAATATTTATTGCTTGTTTTTATGATGGTGTGGTATGAACCATTGGGGACTTACCTCAATCAGTACCCTACAACAAAAATGTAGAAAACATTAGTGAAATGAAATCAATAGAATCACGATATATACATAATAAAAAAAACATATTACTCATATTTAATTTGTACAATTACAATGAAGTATATATGCTTCCTAGAAGATGGTGTAGTCATATCAATTACCATCAAGGACTTGCCCCAATTAGCACCCTGCAACAAAAATATAGAAAACATTATTGAAATGGAACCAATACACTCACGATATAAACATATTAAGAAAATGCATTTCTCATATTTGATTTGTACAATTACAATGAGGTATACATGTTTCCTTGGGGATGGTGTACTAGTATGATCCATGGAGGGGTTGCCCCGATTAGCACCCTACATCAAAAATATAGAAAACATTGTTGAAACGGAAAATGATACTAAAAACATAAGATATTAGATTCATTAATTAAAGGTTGGGTAAAACTTTATATGTACCACTCCCATAGTAATGGAATTTCTTTCTATTCGATTCAAATTTTAATTAATCAGCAACTCTTCCCCTGCAGCTATTGATTTTATGGCACATACGAAAAACATGGTTACCTTCACACCCCTCAAATATGCAATTGGGTTTCTTATTTTTAGACCGAAGTTGTGTACTATTTATAAACCCTGCAATATTCCCTGTTTCTATTGGCCTTCCATCAATGTACATAGTCGCTCAATTGTGATAAAATCGTATGAGAGACATAAAAGTGATTGATGGGAATTAGTTCCTTTCCAAGAGACAATGGTTGCTCCATGTCTATATCCATCTTACCAGGTTTATGGTTTGACTACTACTTCACAGAGGATACAAACTCAACTACTCCTACTTAAGCTCATTTCTTCTGGGAAATTCATGAAGGCACTTCTTCACTCTTCTAGGATGACTAATGGTAGTAGTAGCTATATAGACTAAATGGGAACAAAACTCTCACATAATATAGGGATCATTTCCACTACCTAAAATAAACCTAATTAGTCAATATTGGGAGGATAATCATATTACAAACCCAAGGGGATGGAGGACTTGGAAGACACAAGGCAATGGCCAACCTTCATTCCTTAGGGAGCCCTATTTCGCTTTGAGAAAAATTGAAGAATATAACAATATGATTCAATCTTGGAAAATACAACTCCACATGGGGCTATAAAGGAGGAGGCATTCTCTCAATCAATGAATCCTATGCCTTGGAATAAAAGGACACTCAACTATTGATCCAGGGGATCAAAATATGCTCAAAAATCAAAGTGTTTGAAATTACTCAAAAATAGATTTATTGCGTAGATATCATCCTCAAGATCCCAACGCAACTTGAACGGGCTCAAATGGAGTTCGTATGAGGGAGATATTGTGTTTTGTTTTTTTTCCCAAACAGGCAAAAAAATGTTAACTGTACAGTCCATATAGTCTGTACAAGCCACATGGCAGCTGACCGTACAACCATATAGGTTGACTGTGCAGGTGCTAAGGTAGCATGGTGCCTAATAAATTTAATACATGGATCAATTCATGGTCGACACATGGCATGTTCATGGATGAATGGAAGGGTGCCACATGGCCCAGCCAGGGGCTGCCACATGGCACCTCGTTGTTGGTTTATTGGTGTAAAATTTTATGGGCTCTGTGGGGGTTGAACCCACGACCTTCAGGCTGCCCAGAGTCTCTATGTAGGCTAGGCCACCAACCCGCCTACCATTATGTCTTAACCCCTATACAAGTTGGTATCAGCGTAAAGGTTTTTGAAGGTTTGATTGTTTGCAAGTCTTTTGTTTTCTGATGCTTACAAGGTTGAAGATCACAAGAGGAGAAGGGAAAATTGTAGAGCCAAGTTCTCAAATTTCAAGGAGAACAATACATTCACCTCAAGATTCAAGGAGGCATTCACCAAGTATGGCTCATGAGGAGAGTCATGAAATTCCTACTTCAGAAGAGGAAACTTTCAAAAAAGCCTTTTATGATATGACAGAAATGGTGAAAGTTTTATCTGAGGAGAGGAATGCAAAGTTGCAAGGTGAAAGCTAAAATCCTCCAAGAGGTAATGAATATAATGGTGATAAGACTCCAAAGGGGAATTGATGAAATGGTGATACTCCACCTCCTTCACCTCCATATTCCACTTCTTCTTCAATTTCACAACCACCTCCAAATTCTCCAAAAGAACATGGTAAAATTCCTCCACAAACTCCTTTGCTTAAGCTTAATATTAAGTTTAAATTGCATATGTACAATGGAGAGGAAAACGTTGAGAAATTGAAGTGTATTGTAGGATACAAAGAATCCAATATGATGAAACTAAGATTCATCTTGGTTCTCTTAGATTGAAAAGTGCAACACTCGTTTGGTGGGAAACCAAAACTCAAGAGGACATGAAGAAGCATGGTAAAGTTTTATCCTCTTGGAATGATTTTATTGTTGCAATTAAAAGGCAATTTTATCCATTAGCATACATGCAGAAAGCTATAATGGATTGGCAAAACTTTAGACAAGCTAAAGAGAAAAATGTGCAAAGCTACACTCAAGAATTTAGAAAAAGATATTTGATTTTGGGTATGGATTTATCTTCTCAAGAAAATTTACTCAAATACATTGGAGGATTGCATAGCTATTTGAGACACACAATTCTCATGTTTAACCCTACAAATCTAGATGAAGTTTTTGTACATGCAACTCATTTAGAAGAAAGAGGGAAGAATACTCCTCAAGAGGGAAGCAAGAAACTATTTCATAATGGAGACAAAGGAAAAGGAAGGAAGAATGCTTCAATCAAGAAAGAGTGAGAAAAACTCTCATGTAAACATTATTCAAAATATGGCCATGATGAAGACCATTGTTGGAAACTTCATCCTGAAATGAGACCCAAAAATTTTAACAACAAAGGAAAAACAAATATTGTTACAACTACACAACATGATTTAGGATCTAATTATGGTGATGAAACAAAATTCACAGCCATGGGTTTTCAAGGTAAGGACTCTATTTCCAGTACTAGTTTTTCAAGTAGTATCCTCAATGAAACTCAACATGAAAAAGAAAGAATAGAGCTTTTCCACATAAGGGTAATTTCAAAGAATACCAAGATAGATACTCTATTTGATATTGGATCTCAAGAAAACCTCATTTCTAAAGACACTGTCAAGAAATTGCATTTGGAAAAAACTCCTCATCCTAAAACATATCCTCTAGGTTGGATATGTGACAATGCCAAATTGCACGTGACAAAAATATGTAAACTTAGATTTTCCATCACTACAAACTTTATAGATGAGGTAGAGCTTGATGTTATTCCATTGGATATTTATGGTATTGTGTTGGGAAGCCCATATTTATATGATAGGAGAGCCATTTTTCATCGTCATCAGAACAAATATCATTTGTTTAAAAATGGAGTTGAGTACATTTTTAGAGAACATAAAAAGAAGTCAAATTTGTCACTTGTAAATGCTAGCCAAATGAAGATATTAGTCAATGCTAGTAAGAACTTTGTACTCTTGATGATAAAACTCAAAGACAATGTTGAAAAAGAAGCTTTACAAGGTTGTGATGCAAAGTTAAAATCTGAGTTATATGAGGTTGTTAACGAATATGGTGAGATGTTTCAGGAACCAAAAGGATTGTATCCTAAAATAGGTATCCAACAAGAGATCCAATTGTAGCAAGATTGTCCTCTTCCAAACATTGGCATGTACAGGATGTCAGTCATGGAGAATGTTGAAATTAAAAAACAAATCCAAGAGTTTCTTAACAAAGGGGTTATCATGCCAAGCACATCGCCATGTGGGTGACCAATTATTTTAGTACCAAAGAAAGATGGTACATGGTGCATGTGTGTAGATTTCATAGCCTTGAACAAGATTACGGTAAAGAATCATTATCCTCTTCGTAGAATTGATGATTTGCTTGATCAATTGAAAGATGATAAGTATTTTACTAAGTTGGATTTGAGAAGTGGATATCATCAGATTATGATTATTGAAGGAGACACATGGAAGACATATTTCAAAACAAAGAAAGGTTTGTTTGAATGGATGATGATGCCATTTGGGCTTTGTAATGCTCCTGCTACATTCATGAGAGTTATGAATGATGTTTTAAGGAATTTTCTTCATGATTGTGTGATTTTCTACTTGGATGACATCTTGGTTTTTATCAAATATCATGAAGAGAATGGTAGGCATGTAAATCAAGTTTTAGATGTCTTGAAGAAAGAAAATTTGTTTTTAAAGATGTCTAAATGTGAGTTTGGAAAGACCTCACTTCTTTACTTGGGACATATTGTTGCAAGAGGAGAACTGAAGATAGATCCTTCCAAGGTCAAAGTCATTTTGGATTGGCCCAAGCCCAACACTGTAACAGAGGTAAGAAGATTTTTGGGAGCATCCCAATATTGGAGAAAGTTTATTGCTAACTTCTCTTCAATTGCAGCTCCATTACATGCAGTGACAAGCATCAAGCAAGTTTTCCAATGGGGAGGCAAGAAACAAAAATCTTTGATGCATTGAAGGAGAAAATTATTTCAGCTCTAGTTCTTGCACTTCCTTATTTGAGACAGCCATTTGAGATACAAACATATGCAAGTAACTTTGTCATGGGAGTAGTCTTGTTGCAACATGGTAAGCCCATTTGTTTTCATTCTAGAAATTTTAATGGTGTTGTGATTAATTATCCTACGTATGATAAGGAGTTGTATGAATTGGTGCAAAGTGTGAAAAAATGGAAACATTATTTATTGGGAAGAGAAACTATTATTCACACAAATCATCAACCATTACAATACTTGCAATCACAAACAAAGATACAACAAGCAAGGCACTTCAAATGGATGGGTTTCCTACAACAATTCCACTTGGTTCTCAAGTATAAGAAAGGCATTTATAACAAAGTTGTTGATATGCTTTCTAGGCCTATTGTTAGTGCTTCATTTATTCTTAAGCATAATTCTACCATGTATGAGAGCTATGTTGAACAGTATGCTTTAGATGTTGATTTTAAAGAGGTTTATGCAACTTTGTGTCATTCTAACCAAGTTAAGGAATTGGATTACCATGTGCATGATAAAATTTTGTATCATCTTGGCAAGCTATGTATTCCACGGGGTGAAAGAGTCAACATCATAAGGGAAGCACATTATTTTCTTATTGCTAGCCACTTTGGTGTAGGCAAGACGATGGCTAATTTGAAAAGGTATTTATATTGGCCTAAAATGAATGAAAGTGTTTCACGATATGTAAGAGGATGTTCTTTATGTGCTACAAGTAAGCCTAGCAACAGAAAGTTATGATTGTATACTGCACTTCCGGTTCCTTCTCATCCTTGGGAAAGCATTTCCATGGACTTTGTAGGAGGATTACCTATGTCTAAAAATAATCATGATTATCTTTATTTTGTGGCTAACTGTTTCAGCAAAATGTGTATCTTGACGCCTTGTAAGAAGCAGGTTATAGCTGAAAAAATGACACAAATGTTCTTTCAACATGTATGGGTACATTTTGGGTTGCCCAAATCCATTATTTCTGATCAAGATTCTCGATTTATTGGGAACTTTTGGTTAATCTTATGGGCACTCATGGACACCAAGTTGAAAAAGAGAACAGCATTTCATCCACAAATTGATGGTCAAACAGAAGTGGTGAATAGAATAGTAGTACATCTTCTCCATGGTTATTGTAGCAAACATCCTAATATTTTTTATGAGCACCTACACTACATTCAGCATGTTTATAACTGGACTAAGCATTCATCGACTCAAACATCTCCATTTGAGGCATGTTTTGGTTATTTTCCAAAATCTCCTTTAGATTTTATCTTTGGGAAGGATATTTCTATTGATGGTCATTATGACATTTATAGAGCAAAGAAATTCATTGAACAAATTCAGTTGGTGCATCAAATGGTACAAGAACAGTTGGAAAAGAGCCAAGACAAGTACAAGACAAGACATGACAAGCATCGTGTTGATCACAGTTTCCAAGTTGGAGATGAAGTTTGGATATACATTAGCAAAGAGAGGCTTAAAGGAGAAGGTAAAATGCTTAAACCAATTAGATATGGACCTTTCAAGATTCTTGAAAAGATTGGTAACAATGCCTTTCATTTGGATTTTCCTCCTTATATGCAAATGTATGCAGTTGTTAATGTTGAGAATTTGAGATTGTATGTGTAACGTCTCCGGCCACCAACAGGATGGGTAACGCTACAAAAACACCTTAACTTTTCTTCCTTTACTACTCTGATACCAAATTGTAACATCCTCGGGCACCAATAGGACGGGTAACGCTACTGCGAAACATACATATATATATATAACATGCATTTCTAATGAATTCAATCACATAACTCAGAGTTACTGCTACCATACAGACTCAAATGGAATTAATAATAATTCAAACATGCAACAGAATACATGATAACATTTTAAGAATCACAGTCATGCATAACATATATAATTAAGCATGGAAATTATACTTATCTTTTAACTAGAGTAAAACCTCCAACTGCGTGCAGACCTTCCACGAACCTCCCAACCTTAGACCACACTGCTCATCACTCTCAGCAGTAGGTCACCCTTGAGAGGGGACTAAACTCCACTGGGCAAGGGATTCCTAGGCTAGGAAAGGTTAATAGGAAGTCACATAGTTTAAGAGGAAGGATTCTCTCCCAGGAGCCACTTACGCCCACTGCTCATAGACTCTCATTCCCCACATGCTTGTCCCACCCCAGGAGTATACACCTTCATTGTCACACAATCCATCGGTTGCTCCACCTCCCTTACCTTGGGCTTCAGCAACAGGTCGGACCAGAATTCTCAAAGCTCTGTAGTAGCTACGGTACTCCTTCCAGGAGAAATCGCCTCCTCGGCACACTCTCTCACCTGGAGAGAGTTTCTCACAGGCATGACAACCTGCTTCTTCAATCCACAACCACCTCTCTCACCTGGAGAGAGAGTTTCTCACAGGCCTGACAACCTGCTTCTTCAACCACAACAGCTAAGACGGGTAAGGAAATGGATGGCTTAGTAATTTACAGAGGTGAAAATGGTCACAGTTCAGCAATGGAGGAAATGGTTGGTTGCGGCATGCTTAGTGCATGAGAGAAATCGTGAGGAGGAAGGCAGACTGGTCTAGCATAGCCAAGATGATGCAAGCATGAGCCAAACTCTGCACGTGCATGAGTTTTTGAGTGCTTGCACGGGTGAGTGAGTCTTCAAAGGTCGACGACAGAGGCCCAACGACTTAGACGGAGGATGGAAGAATGGGAAGCGTACCCCAACACAAGCTGACTCTTCATCTTTTAATTGCATGCGCCCAGGTCGACACATGTCTTCCTGGAGCTGCATGCACTCCATTTAGCATCCATTCCCTTTTCCAGGAACTTAGGATAAAAACATTTCCTTCTGAACAACTTTTGGAATAATAATAAATTATTATTCTCTTAGACTTAAGCCCTTAAGCTTATCCCCTCTTTCCAACCTCTCAACCCCTCTCCCTTACCCAGCCTAGTGGAGCTTAGTCCCCCATCACTCTTTCTTCGTGGTCATTCTACACGCAACAATGTTTTTATATTACTGATATGAATAGTTACATGTACAAAAATAAGATCCTAGCCTTTGACACCTCGTCTCTCCGGCCTAATAAAACATAATCTTACCATCTTATAATTTCTCGAGTCACCAGCCTACAAAACATGTTTACAATTCATAAATGCAACTAGGGCTCGTCCTTGGGGTATTACAGTATGAGCCTCCTTTGATTAATGATAAAGGGGAGCATGTTCATATTCCTTCCATATATGACTTCTCACCGGAATGTCTTCCAAAATTGCATGAGGATACAAACCTTGACAGAAAGATAAGAACTTCAAAACGAGGGAATGCGGAGTACCTTTGTGTTGGTATTAAAGGAACAAATGCAAGAAAATATAAATGGATTGAATTTGGAGAGGTGAGTTAATTGTACCCTCATATTCATATTGACTAAAAGTAGTATTTTGGAGGTCCAAAATCTTCCCAATGGGGAGGAGTGATCCAGGGGATCAAAAAAATGCTCAAAAATCAAAGTGTTCGAAATTTCTCGAAAACAGATTCATTGCATAGATCTCGTCCCCATGATCCCATCACAACTTGAATGGGCTCAAATGGAGTTTGTATGAGGGAGATATTGCATTCTATTCATTTTCCAAATAGGGAAAATAATGTTGACTGTACAGTCAGTACAGTCCATACAGGCCACGTGGCAGCTGACTGTATGACCATACAGGTTGATTGGGCAGGTGTTGACATAGCATGGTGACTAGGCAAGTTAATATGTGGACTAATCCCTAGTCGACACATGGCATGTTCGTGGATGAATGGAAGGGTGCCATGTGGCCCAACTAAGGGTCGGTACATGGCACCCCATTGTTGGTTTGTTGGTGTAAAATTTTATGGGCTCCACGGGGGTCAAACCTGCGACCTCCGAGCCACCCAAAGTCTCTGTGTAGGCAAGGCCACTAGCTCATCTATCGTTATGTCTTAACCCCTATACATGTTTAAAATTATTTAAATTGAAACTTTGGTTAATTCGGCGAGGGTTCAGCCCGAGGCTTGGCCCCAACCCTTAGACACATGACCCACACCATGTGACCGAAGTGTGGAAAATGAGGAGAGATCTAGTCAATGGGTGCAGGCAGTTATCCCAACACCTAGCCACATGGCCCATGCGGCCAAGTGCTCCACCCATTAAGGCACTAATTACTCTAACCATGCGACATTTTCGCCCTATTTTCAGAACGACATGCGTGTTGGGTTTTGGCACGGGAAACACACATAGGTCGAATTCATTCACACATTAGGTGCATTTTGGTGAGCAGAGACAGGAGGTTATTGTAGAAAACTTCTAAGAAGTGTATTTTCTTCATTGTTTGGCCAAACCAGGTGCAGAAAGAGCCCAGCTAGGGGTTTTTGGACATTTTGGATCCATTGGAGCCATCTATTTTGCATTATGAGCATTGTAAAGCACTAATTTTAACACTTTGAGAATATAATGAAAATGATCCATGGGAAGTTGGACCAGGAGATGTATCCCAAGAGAGGGGTGAACTCCTTTATCATTTTGTTGTCTTTTTATGTTGTTCATTTTAAATAAAAAAAAAGTCATTAAGTTTTATGTGCTTGCAACTTGATCCAATTGCCTAAGACACATACATTTTCCACTTGCAAAATTTGTAGACATAAACCTTTTCATTTTCAAATCAACTATTATGGGTAAGACTTCTTGGATTATCCTTACATTTTTGTTCCCATCAAATCTAAGTTGATTTGGGGAGAACCCTAGATTGACATGTTATTCCAAGGTCCTTGATATTGACCATTTTGGAAGGTGGGGTACTAGAAGATATCGTCTTTGATTGTGAAGGAGAGTAGATCACAAGTACTAGACTATGAAAAATACCTTTTGGATTACAATTCTACAAAAAACATGGTCATTTGTTTTGGGAATATATGTATAGGTCACTTTTTCATATGAGATATAAATGGTGCATTTTACGCACCATTGGAAAGTTCTCATAGCGTAGAACACTAACAAAGAGGTGTGAGAAATTTTGGATCTTGTAACCCCAAAAAAATGCCCATAAATGCCTTAAAATGGCTCTGGAAGGTTCTAGAACTCAATTTTCCAAATTAGGACCTAACACTAAAATGGTCTTGCAAGCCAATTCCTCCAATATTTCCACTTAGAAAGTACTACGATAGATGACAAATTTTGTGATGATCCAATATGGATCATACCTCCCTATTTGTGGGGTGGAAATTAGCACCATTCAGTTATGTTGCCATTAGCTTAGAAGTTGTGAGTGGGGGAAATAAATCTAACAAAGTCACCTTGTGTTGACACTTGACCCAATCATTGTTGCTTACATTGGCACTCATATATAAGCACAAGCATGTCATGTGGTGGGACTTGAACGCTAGTGAATGTTATATTTGATTTCACTACCTGAAAAGACACCATTAACTAACCATCAATCAAGTTCATTTTTTCATCTATCTCAACTAGAAGGTTGGAAAAAACCCCTTGGTGATGTAAAGGCCTATCTCGAAATGCTTAAAACGTGATAGGTAAAAGGACCAATTCTTGGGAGTCTAACTTCTCCCAAACCATGGAAGACATGATGTAAGAGGAAGCTCCCTCATCCATGATGCTCATGTCGATAATTGATTTTTTGAGAGTGATGAGAATATAGAATGAAACATAATGGGGGACTCATGGTTCCACATTATCCAAGTCAAAGGTATTCAACCTAGAGAATTGAGGATATACCCCTCCAATCGTAGTGAAAATTAAAGACTTTATTGGGATTGGTATATTTGAAGAGCCTTTAATGATTAAGTTGTTGAAAGAGACTTTGCCAAATATTTGACAATGTTGTAAGTGTGCGCAACATGAGAACGTGGTCCTTCGTAGAAGAAACTTGGGCTCATGAGGAGTAGAGTTGACTTGTGGCCGAGTAACTTGAAAAGGGCCACTAGATTGTGGGTGAGCATTTTCCTTGTTGGAATATTTTTAGGTTAATTGAATCATAGGCCTAATTTTATGTTTATGGTTCACTTCATTGGATGTATTGTAGATTCCTTGACAAGAGGGGTCACCTTCTTGTGAATATATAGAATAAGTGGAAGTTGACATAGCATCATGGTCATTTATCACTAAATTTTGCTAGGGAAATGGATTCTACAATGCAACCAATTGTTAAGGATTATAATTCATTTTTAGTTGGTGTGTATTCCTTTGTGGGGTATTGGTTATCCTATTGTGTCTCTTGTTCCACAAGAATTGAATTTTTGGAGGTCAAGGCACTGACGATTCTAATTAAAATGGATCTCATAAACGGTGCAAGGGTGAGAAGTATGAAGTTGGTTGGAATTTCCTTGCCTAGGTTTGTTGTAATTGTGTTGATTTTGATTGGATTTTTTGTTGCCCATGGTGTTGTTATGACAATTTGGTATGTTTCTCCCTCGCCCTTGGTTTTGATTGTTGTTGTTATGATTTTTTTTATTCCCATTGTTCTTATTTCCTTGGCTTCATTGTTTTCTATTTGGTAAGGCTTGTGCATTATGGTGTGCCTAAAGTTGACCAAGCTAGGAATTAGGAGGTTCAACCAAGTTTATTTGTAATGGTGGAAAAATTATTAAGACACAAAAAATACCATTGGTACATGGTAGATACATGTGGAGCACCTTGATTTTAGGGAGAATATGGGTTATGAGGTGGTGTACCACCATAAGAAGTGTTTGGACCCTCATATGAAGTGATTATGCCACTATAAAAACTATTTGATCATGCATAAGAGTTATTCTCCCTCCATAACGAATTCCAGAAATAAAAGGCCTACTAGAAAAAGACATGTTGCCAAATCGATTTGTCACTAATCTTCATGCTTGTGATTACATTGATCCTATATGGCATGTGATTCTCCTATGGTTGAAGAAGGTTCATTTGAATAATATCTAGGGGCATCAGGAATGGTTGTGTATGAACATTATGATTAGCAGTAAATGAGATTAAATTATAGGATATAAAGGATAACTTCTTTTTTCTATTTGGAGAAGTGTAGTTTTCACATCTTTAGAAATGGTGGGAAGCAGAGGCTTCAAAAGTCAATCCATTTAAGACTTTATCACTTAGCTCAATTTTAAAAAATCGCCTCCTATGTTGACACTCATGAATATGGTTCATGTTATCGGACTAATCGGTAAGTGCGTACACAAATAGATCTCCCTAACTTCCACAGGAAATTAGAACAAAACATAACATAATACACACTTCACCTTAAACTTCATTGTCATATAAACTAGTCTAGTGAGGTACCAGTGACATACCTTTTAAATGATGCTTGATCCTCACTAGTGTCTTCCTTGTAGCTCCTTAATTGGGTTTGAATAATAGTAAGCATGTCTAAGAATCACAAAACAACAAAGAGGGAAAACAAATATATATATATATATATATATATTCTAATAAAGTCTATGTATATGATCAAGGAATTATACAATAAAAGATGAGATGCTTTTATAGGGAAGAAACATATTGTTGTATTAAATGAAATGGAAAGTGGAGAATACAACCCATACCTTGATGTTGCAAGATACCCTTTCAAAAGCTCTTTGCTTCAACACACACACCTTTGCTCCAATGCCTTGAATGAAGAAGATCCACAATCTTACTTGAAGAACTAAAGCAAAGCTCTCAAGCATAATCTGAAGTAGAACTCTCCATGCAAATCTTAGCCTATTCAACCTTAGCCTTTTCCATGAGAGATCCCTCTTTATATAGTGTGAAATAGAGATGGATGAGGAGATTAGGATGATCCCACTAAATCAGAGAAACGAGTAAGATCCAAACCGATCGGAGGCCACCTCATCTTCTAGAAGATTCCCTTCTAGAACATTCATGAAATTTGACTTTTCCTATGCTTTAAGCATCATCGCACCCTATGCACAACCAGCATGCGACGAAGTCATAGTCCAGGTTTAGGGAAGAGTGCAAAGATCAGGCATCATTGCACCCCATGCATAGAGCAGAGTGTGATGACCTTCCTTGATATGGTTTTTGAAAGAGGAAAGAAAATCACTTTTCTCATGGAGAAAGTATTCTTTTAATATTTTCAGGGAACATGAACACATCTTGCCAGTTGATCACTGAGGTGAAAAAAATAATGTGTAACATTCTATGATTTTAGTGGAAGTGATTTGGTGACAATTAGTGAAGATTTCGATTGTGTCATCATGTCAAACAAGTAATTGAAAAAATCTCAAAAATACATTAGTTATAGACTGAACTAGGATATGTGTTGGTGGAAATATCAACATATCATTTTCTTTTCACTCCTATGAGGATATGTTGGAAAATACTAAGCCTAATTCAATCATCAAAAATGTTGTTAGAGGAACACCACAAAGTGGTATTCTCCATCTCTACCTTCAATTTAGGTATGTCTAATGGTAACTTAGTTGGTATAGCTAACCAAATTGGATCATGCACGATAGGGTCATTTGTGAGGGCATAAATGTGGAAGGTTAAGGATAACCATGAATGGTAAATCCTAGGAAGGAGTGGGATTTGGATTGAAAGAGGGACTCGCATCAGGATTTACTCATACTGGAGAATTGGGAAGTGAAATGTTATCCATATTAGATATGCAGGTAGAATTATTATATGATTGCCTACAACATGTTCGGAAAACCCCAAACAAAGGAGGTAGACCAAGGATTGTGAGGGAACACTGAGGTTGATGAGGATACAGTGGCATTTACGGATCAATGTGGAAGGTCTTACACCAATATTATATACAAGTCCAATCCCTAAAGTTATGTGATTGCACAAAATTTATTAATCATTAATACTTCGTTCATAGAAATGACCAGGATGAATTCTAGGAAAGGGTTGGAACCTCACTAATTGCAGTGACTCTCAAGCAAGAAGAAGATTAATTCTAAAAATGATCCTTACCTATTTGTTTGTGCAAGATAAGAAATCTTAACCATGATTTTGTGTGCTCCATTCCATCAGCATGCCCTAGCTCTTGCGCCTTGAGCTATCTCCTCCCCTCGAGTTGTCTCCATGTAGGCTCTCTCTTCGTGCGATGGTAAACTGTCCCTCGTCGGATTTCTCTTCTACCTCTGGGCTCTATCTTCTCCTCCCACGGGCTCTCTCCTAGGCACAATTTGGAACAATCCAAGCTCTCCTCAACTCTTCGTGCGCAATGGTGAGTTTCAATGTTATAACAATGAGTCATGTTTAAGTTTTAATGAATTTTATTTTTGTTTTGTTTTTTTTTATGTCTTATTTTTATATTGTATTTATAATTTATATTTATGTTTTATTTATATTATATTATAATATGGTTGGACAGTTTGTTTATATTCACCACGTCTGTTAGGATATTTAGACACTTAGGAGTTAGTTAATATATACTTGGTCTAATGTGTCGTTAGGTAAAAGTGTGTTTCTTAGTGTGTTTCTTTAGTATGCATTTGTAGTTAGGAAATATGATGGTCACGATATGTTCCCGACATAGAGTTATCCGACGGTTCATATTCTCCTCAATCTTAACGACCATTGATCCATGGCTTAACACCCGATTGGTCCATGATATCTATTTAAAGAGCATGGAGGGTCATTTGTTGATGATCGATTGTGAGAAAATCTCTTGTAAAATAGCTTTGTACTCTTTTTCTTTTTCATTAATAAATGGCTCCAAGTGGTCGCATTCGTTGGGGTCATGGATTTTTCCTTGTAGGGGTCTTACCACGTTAAAACATCAATGTGTTGATATTTGATCTGGTTGTGTGAGTGGTTACTGAATTTGTTCATCCTCTGTTGGAATACATGTTTTTTCAAACATGGTATTAGAGTCAGGTTTGAAGACTTGGTAATGTTGTAGATCAAGATCATGAAGCTGAGTTGCCTCATCTCCGTTTTATGCCATTTCCATACATTTTTGGGCTGAGAGGATTGTTACATTGCATTCATAGTGCTCATCTCAATCATGAACGATTTTTGTTTCACTCAAAAAGGTTTATGTATGCCCAAGATACGGCCATTTCAGCTAGATCTGGAGGTATACAGCCTAAATATGCCCTTTTTAAATTTTTGCAGAGTTTTATTTCGGTTTTATATTGTTTGTTTTTAAGGTTGCTACTCTTTTATATATTTGTATTTTCTTTTCCCTGCCCCAAGTACGATATCAGCAAATCAGAAACAGATAGGAAAAGGTGCATTTTCCAGGCAAGTTAACTGAGATCTAACCCTTGTTGTCATCGAGAAGAGAAATTTTTTTCTTTTGTGAAAAGATTTTTTTTTTTAGCATGCTCTCCAAGGTTTTCTTTTTTTCAAGAACAACAACAATCCTCCTACTAAAAAATACAATATGTTTTGCTAGCTCACTTGGTTAAAAGAGGCCTTATTAAGTAAGAGGTCTTGAGTTCAAGTCTCTCTTTTTGTTACTTTTTCTGAAAAAGTTCATGCTCTGTTGGAAGCAGGTCGAATCAGAAAGAAAGGCTATTTTGGGAAGAAAGGCATGCAAGAGGAAAGAGACAACTGGAAAGAAAAGCAGCAAGAACACATGCATGGAATACCTAATGACGCTAGGGTTAGGGGTTTTTTAATACATTGTAATGGCTGGTTAGACAAGAACATAAATAAGTAGTATCGAGAAGAAGAAAGGGAGGCAAATAGAGATGACTAGACAGAGACAGAGAGATACAGAGAGGAAGAGTACTGTAAGAATTGTACAAATCATTAAGCTGGTGAGCTAAGGAGGGAATGAGTGACTCGGTTTCGAGGGTTAGATCACTGGTTGAGGAGCCTGGTGCAATCTAGTTAGCCTCACAAAGATCAAGGAGCTGGTGTGGAAGAGGGAAAACTAAGATTGTAAACACGCACAGCGTGATATCTTTCTAAAATGTAATAAAATCCTCAGAGCTAGATCTTTGTGGACGTAGCCCAGGAGGGGGTGAACCACGGTAACACTGTGTTGTGCGATTGAATGAATGTCTATTTGTTGATGAATGTTGAATGAATGAAGTGATTAAGTAGATCTGGTGTTTTACCTACATGCATAGAATAAATGTTATACATGATGTTAAATGAACTAAATAAAGGTTGTGACGTACAAGCACATATCTCGCTCTATCCCAGGTTGTAAACACTTGAGTATTGCAGCCACCCATAGAGCTATCTCGGGTGAGACTGTGCAATGCACTATGTGTGTTGCGTTGGCTTCTGAGTGACCAGAGGGGTCGATAGTCCTTAAGGGATTTTGTTGGGAAGCTTCTTGGTTATGAACCGAGGTCAATCTGTAATAGTAAATGGAAAAAATGGAAAAGGAAAACCAACAAATGGTTTCATTTCCGGGAGCACCACTGCAGCCACAGGGCAACGAACAACAACCACCTTAGCCTCCAGAAGTCATCAACGTAGATGAAATCTCGTCGCCTGATATGACACCAGAAAGCCCCACACCCATTATGGAGGAAACCCAGTAGACAACACCAGTGGACATGGACATGGATGTACCCAAAGGAGGATAGGGACAACAAGTGGACAATGCAGGAAACCAAGTGCACCCCAAAAACCATGAAGAAGCCTCGAGAGCCAATGGGATGGCCCCAAATTAGGCAGAAACGACCGTGCTAGAAACGTCATAGATAACCACACCGGAATAGCCACAGGAGGGAATAGTGGAAGATTCCATCGGTCGACCAGATGAGTATGCAGAAGAGAAAACAATAAAGGTTAGAACCTCAATTCATCCACCACAGCAAAAGGGAAAGAAGATGGTACCAAGGTCACCGCACAGGCAAGCCACCACAGTCATTTTCTTGTTGTGCATTCTAGAAGGGGTACAAATAACAACAAATATGTTAGGCCACGTGGAGAAATTGAGGTACTCATAACATGACGTGACAGACACGGAAAAGTTCCCAGAGTTTTCCAAACAATTCTACCTACATACTGTGGGTATAGGACCCTTTGGCGAACCAATTAATCAACCAGTCCAGTGGGCAGTGAGACTAGACAAAAACAGGATTCTAGGCCTATTGGACATCCCTCACTTTGGGAGGGGCCAGTATGCAAAAAACTGTGTCAAGGTGCTGATGGAAGTCACCCATGGAGGATACCTTTGGCTGGAACAACTTCTCTCAATAGACGTAGAACTCATCACATACATCATAGGGCTGCCATCACGGGGTGAGGATCCTGCACAATTCCTTGAGGACAAAATGAAGAATAAATCATTGGTCGAGAAAATGAAGAAGAAATATGGTACTGAAAGGGGGTCATGTGGAATCATCATCAAGCATATTAGTGACGCTGTGACAAGAATGTCCACAAAAATTATGGCATGCAAATTACTCAGGATATTTCGCAAGGAGGAAGTCTCAGTTGGGGTTGTCGCAGTTAGATCACAGTGTGAAAAGGGTACCACACTTAGTTGGGCCCCTTATTTGTTGAACCTATTCCTACACTACTACAAGGATGCGTAGGATTTGGGGATAGAATTTCACTATTCATGGCTACTCATCTTGATAGCCTTGATCGGATGGAAGGAGCTGAAGAATTCATTCTTTTCCACTAGACCCAATCCCTACCATGGAGCACGATACTTATTGTTGGGGTCGGCTTCAGACCCTAAGAAAAGAAAGGCCAATGCAACCATATTTGAAGGATATCTCATCGACCTATAGGACAGCATCGCCAACACTTGGAGGGTGACACCGGAAGAAATCGCACAGTATAGGGGCATTGCCAACTTCAAAGCCACTAGACATGCGATGTGGATACAAGTGCAGAAATATCTCGACAATAAATGGCTACAACTACGCTACTGCATCAAGCAGGCGGACATAGAGATGGCCATTAAGAATTGGGATGATGACTGGAGGATTCCAGTCCTCAATCGAGAAATACCCGCAGAAATACAGGTGGAGGAGGTAAGAAAGGAACAGACACATGTCGAAGAGATAATAGTTCCCAAGAGACCAAGGACAGGTCAGAGTAAGGCATAACAAAAAAAAGGGGGGACATCCAAGACAAGCACCCAGGCGAGGAAGAAGAACAACACATAGGCGCCACAAGTACAGCAGAAACAGGCTAAGACAGCACAAGGAACCACATCAAGTGCTACTACATAGGAGCAAGGCCATACTAAGAGGCCAGTCATCCAAATGGGGGGTGCGCATAATAAGGCGAAGAAAAAAAAAATGTCCCCAGAATACACGATCACCAAGGACGATGCGGACATGGTGGCCCAAATGATCCAGGATCACACAGTCGAGGATTTCGATAATGTTGCATGCCAAAGAGACGGAATTGAGGAAAAGTTGGTACACATGCGACAACTCCTCAAGAAGATTGGAGAAGCATAGGCAGCTTGCAGAAGCAAAGGAACGGCCCCATTAGCATCACATATCGGAGGCGAAGTTGGATCAAGCGAGCAGGACAGGATCCAAATGACAGTGCAGTCGAGTTCGACATTTCACGTCACACCTAGCATGTTGCGAATGGATGAAATCTTGGGTTAGACACCCTTAAAGGACTTGACTCAAATACAGTTGGTATTGACATAGATACCAACCAAGGCCTTGTATAAACTACAAGTCAACATCACACAGGAGGTACAATATCGTGCACGCACAGACGTAGAGGAATTGCAGTAGGCAAAGGGCAATCGGGACAAGATAGAATTGGTACTCGAGTAGGCTAAGTTTGATACCAAAGATGATAAAGACCATGTGGATAGACTGGAGTAGAAATTGGTTGTAGCCTATGAGAAAATTCCAAATATTGCGCAGATGGTCGAACTCACGGTGACACACAAGATTGATTAGATTATGCAGACAATCGATTAATACAAATAGGATATCGATCACCTCCAGGAGCATCTCATACCTACCACTCCACCAGAGGTGAAGGAGCAGAGGAAGCATGAGGCAACAACGCAGATAAAGGAGATGGAGCGACAAGTCCACACGACGACCAACTTGTTCGAGAAAGAAGCACAACTCTGGATGAAATTGGAAGAGGATCAGTAGATCCAGCAGTGGGACCAGGAAGGAGAAAGGATAAGCACAACTATTTAGGACCTCAAGCAGAGGCAGAAGACAATGCCAATCACAGATCGTGTCAAAGGAGTGTAGCATATGAAGAAACTATAGGCAGAACTCACAGCTACGCAAAAACATAAAAAGGAGCGCCATGCTCAAATGGAACCGCTCCAGGAGCAGGCAACAGAGGTCATTGCATAGGAGGAGGAAGCCAAAATGAATATGGCTCAAAACCATGCAGAGTGCACAAGGATGATCAACGACGAGATTTCATTACAGGTATTGGACGCATTGAAGGAGAAGACCACACAGGTTGAAACGCAAGAAACGGAGCTCACGAAGAAGTTCCAAGAAATCACAAGAGAGATTGACGAAGCACACCATGGTTAGGTGGCTCAAGACGAGACACGTGTCAATGTTGGGGGCATGTTATAAGCAAGACATATCATAAAGAAAGGTTATTTTGGGAAGAAAGGCATGCAAGAGGAAAGAGACATCTAGAAGGAAAATCAACATGCGCGCATACATGGAAGACCTAACGACGCTAGGGTTAGGGTTTTTGTAATACATTGTAATGGTTGGTGATTCGAGAACATGAATAAGTAGTACTGAGAAGCAAAAAGGGAGGCGAATAGAGAGGACTATACAAAGATGGAGAGAGACAGAGAGGAAGAGTGTTGTAAGAAATGTATGAATCATTAAGATGGTGAGATAAGGAGGGAATGAGGGACTCATTCCTGAGGGTTATATCATAGGCTGAGGAGCCTTGTGCGATCTAGTTAGCCTCGCGGGGATCAAGGAGTTGGTGTGGAAGAGGAAGAACTAATATTGTAAACACACGCATCATGATATCTTTATAAAACATAATAAAATTCTGAGAGCCAGATCTTTGTGGACGTAGCCCAGGAGGGGGTGAACCACGGTAACACTGTGTTGTGGGATTGAATGAATGTGTCTTTGTTGATGAATGTTGAATGAATGAAGTGATCAAGTAGATATGGTATTTTACCTGCATGCATAGAATAAATGTTATATAGGATTTTAAATGAACTAAATAAAGGTTGTGACGTACAAGCATATATCTCTCTCAGTCCCAGGTTGCAAACACATGAGTATTGCAGCCACCCATAGAGCTATCTCGGGTGAGACTGCGCAGTGCACTCTGTGTACTACATTTCCTTCTGGGTGACTAGAGGGGCTGATAGTTTTTAAGGGATTTTGTTGGGAATCTTATTGGTTATGAATCGGGGTCAATCTGTAATAGTAAATGGCTAAAAGGGAAAAGGAAAACCAACATGCTCCATTGTAAAGTATATTTCACTTCAAGTATAAAAGTGAATCACTATAAGTAGCTTTAATATTTTATTTTAGAGTTATTTATTTTTCATACAACTTTCTTTTATAAAGTAACTTCATTGTAAAAGTTATATCCACTTCTTTTTATAAAAGTGGGTCACTTCATAAAGCAACTTACACCACCACGTGGTCCTTTGGTTATCGTTTATGCTTTTTTTAAAGGGTATAACTTTCACATATGAAGTTCGTTTTCAGTGTCGTTTTTTTCTAAACCGCCTAATTTTTAAAGATCTTTCCATCCACATCATCAGTTTAATTTTTTAAATCCATATTGTATACATATTTAATATGGCTTCTTCCAGTAATTTTTTGCTTACCAACACCAACTACTTCCAATGGAAACCTCATATGGGGGATTTATTAAGAAGTAAAGGCTTGTATCGGATTACCTTGGGAAAGGAAAAAGAATCCATTGATGTTGATAAGAAATTCAAATGGGCTAATAGGAGTGACGAAGCACATGGACTAATTTAATGTTCCACCTTAAATAAATTGGTGACCCCGATGAAGCTTGGGAAAATATTGAATCTATGTTTGGTAAACACAATATTATTCGAGCACATCAGTTAGAAAATCAAATATTGACTTTAAGACCAAATTATTTTTCTTGCATTGAAGACTATCTATCTAAGTTTAAAACACTCAGAATTTTATGTGAAGAATGTGAGATAAAGATGGAGGAAGAGCATTGCATCTATATTATTATTTATAATCTAGGTAGTGCATATTATGTGTTTGTATCTACCTTTTATTCCATGAGAGAGGCTCTAGGGAAAGCTTATCAAAAACCCACTCTTGAGTCCTTTTGTGATGCTTTGATTAGAGAGCAATATAAGCTTGTACAACTTGGAGTGATCAACATTTCAAGTACCTCCAACAAGTCCTTAGTCACCCAACAGAAAGATAAACCTAAGAATCCCAAGAAGCAACATCCTCACCACAACAAAAAGCAATAGAAAGGTCCCAAATCCTCCCAGACAACTTCAGCTCCTAATGGTGACAAAGGAGCAAAATCTAAAAATAAGAATACTGACAAACATTGCAACTTTTGTGATAAATATGGTCATGACGAGTCCAAATGTTTCAAGAAGATGACATCTTTAGAAGCAGCAATGAAGAAGCAGAATATCAGTATTGATTCTGCTTCTTCTTATTCTTCTCATTGACATACACTTTCTACTTTTGGTTCCTCCGTCAATGCAAATTCTACTTCTTCTGATGAGTGGCTTATTGATTTTGGAGCATCTTATCATATGGCTAAGGATACAGACATATTTTCTGCTCTAAATGAATGTAACACCAAGAAAATATTTGTTCGTGATGATAGATCTCTTAGTGTTGTAGGATCTGGAACAATTCAAGTAGATAATGGTCATTTCAATGATGGATTATGTTCTTCAAGTATTTCTTGTAACCTTCTATCAGTATATCAAATCACTCATTTAGCTGAAGGTAAAACCGTAGAGTTTTCACCCTACCAAGTTGTAATCAAGGATCTAAAAGATCCTAAGCATGTTCTTGCAACTGGAATTGTTGATGATATTACCAGGTTGTACAAGTTCAACAAATTTGGGTCATCATATTTTCTATCAGTTTTTGTTTCTCGTAGTGATGACTTGAGTAAACTTTGGCATGAGCGGTTTGGTCATCTAAACTTTCGCTCATTGCAGCAACAATGTAATCAACAGATGGTGACTAGTCTTCCTTGTGTTTCATGCAAAGATGGTGTTTTTTATGGTTGTGTTATAGGCAAACACCATCGGGACAGTTTTGACAAACGTGCCTCTTGGCATGCCTCGGGCCCTTTGAAGCTTGTTCACAGTAATTTGTGTGGTCCACATTCTTCTCCTTCTTTTTATGGGTGCAAGTATTTCTTAACTTTCATTGATGAATTTTCTAGACGTACTTGGGTTTACTTCTTAAAACTTAAGAGTGAAGTTTTTGGCCTACAAGGTCCTTGTATAAAAGCAATCTGGACATGAAATTCAAAGGTTCAGAATAGATAATGGAGGTGAATATGTGAACAACAATTTTACAAGTCACTGCACTACAAATGGAATCCAAATGCAACACATTGTTCCATATACACCACAACAAAATGGTTTTGTTGAGAAAAAGAACCGCACATTAAAAGAAATGGCTAATTGCATGATCCAATGTAAGGGATTAATTCTAAAGTATTGGGCGGAAGCCATCAACTGTGAAAACTACATAGTAAATCGCACTCCCATAAAGTCTCTTAAAAATATAACATCGGAAGAAGCTTGGACTAAAATTAAACCAAATTTAAGTCACTTCCATGTATTTGGCAGTATGGCATGGACTCACATTCATGATGAGAAAAGGAAAGCATTGCAGCCTAAAAGTGAGAAGTGTATATTTGTTGGTTATTCAGAAGATGTCAAAGGTTATAGACTTCTTCAACCACATTGTAATGAAATTATTATTAGAAGAGAAGTTAAATTTGATGAAAATATCTTGTCCTATGAGCCTAATTCAGTGATTGTGCCTTCTTTGGTCTGTAAGCCATCTTCGGTGATTGTGCCTTCTTTGTCCTGCGAGACATCTTCGATGTTTGTGCCTTCTTCGACCTACGATCCATCTTCAGTGTTTATGCCTTATTTTGTTCCTATTATGGTTTCTTCTTCAGATGATGACAGTGAGGATGAAAATCCACCTTCGCCTACTCACCTTCCTCCAGATGAGTCCTTTGAACCTGAACCAGCACCAGCTCCATCACTTCCTAGATGGGTATGTTAAACATGAGAAGTAGTTAGTGATCTTGTCGTTGAGCCATCAGATCAACATCAGACACATTCATAGTTTCAGCGAGCCTCTTCTCTTTTGCCTCAAGTTTCAGAGACTCATGATCCAGAGACATTTGCAGAAGCTTCAGGTCATCCAGATTGGGATACAAAAATGAATGAAGAGTATCGTTCTTTAATGGAAAACGATACTTGGGATCTTGTGCCTCTTCCAAAAGGAAGAAAATTTATCAGATGTAAATGGGTCTACAGAACTAAGTATGCATCAGATGGAAGTGTTGAAAGACATAAGGCCCGGTTAGTTTCCAAAGTATTTTCCCAAGTTGAAGGAATTGACTATAATGAAACCTTTTCCCCTATAGACAAAATGAATTCCATTTTCCTTGTTCTTTCCCTTGTTGCCTCACATAAATGGGAGTTCCATCAGATGGATGTTAAATCCGCATTCTTGCATGGATATTTGCAGGAATAAATCTACATGGAACAACCTCATGGCTATGTCCAGAATTACTCTAGCCTTGTTTTTTGCCTTAAGAAATCTCTTTATGGTCTTAAGCAAGCTCCCTAAGCTTGGTATGCCAAAAAGGACATCTTTCTTATTGACATTGGATTCTCTAGATGTTATTCTGATCCTAATGTATATACCAAGAAACTAGGAAGCCATCTCATAATCCTTTTCCTTTATATTGATGACCTTATCCTTACTAGTAGTGACTCAAAACTTTTAAACCATGTGAAAACCAGTCTTAAGAATAAATTTGAAATGACATACTTAGGATTTTTGCACTATTTCCTTGGCTTCCAAGTTTTGCAAACCAATGAAGGAATTTGAATTTCCTATTCTAAGTATGCTTGTGACCTTCTTCGTCGCTTTTACATGGAATATTTTAAGCTAGACCCTTCTCCCTTCCATTATAGAGTCAAGTTTGTTGCCACCTATACTTCTCCCGATGTTGATTCCACCTTGTAATGTCAGTTAGTTGGTAGCCTCTTATACTTGAATCATACCCATCCTAATATTTCCACCGATGTTAGTCTTGTTTCCTAATATATGCAAACACCCCATGAAAGCCATTGGAAAGTAGCTAAAAGGATACTTCATTATGTCTTTGGTATATTTTAGTTCAGGATACATTACAGTTCAAGGGGGACTCCTTTATTGGTTGGTTTCACTGCTTTAGATTGGTTCGGTGACCCTGATGATCATAAGTCTACTGTAGGTTATGTTTTCAGCCTTGGTTTAGGACCTGTCACTTGAGCCTGTAAGAAACAACAGGTTATTGCACTTTCTTTAGTAGAAGTAGAGTATTGAGCAGCGGTAAATGAAAGTCAGGAAGCCTTGTGGCTTCGACAAATCCTTTTAGAGTTTCGATTCCAACAACAGCATATGACTTGCCATTGGTGTGACTATTAGAGTGCCATCAAGCTCACCAAATACCCAGTTCAACATCAGTACAAAAAACACATCGAGCTACACATGCACTTCATTAGAAAGCTCATTCATAATCAAGTTATTGAAGCACTCTTTTTCCCTACAGAATATCAAGTTGCAGACATTTTCACAATGTCTCTTACATAATCGGATTTTTCCAAACTTCGATCTATGTTAGGAGTTCAGGAAGTTGTCATCAAGATGGGATATTCTCTAATGCTTCCTTTCTCCTCCTATTGTGTCACTATTGTAAATCCTTCAATATTATCCCAAGTTGTTCTTAAAGGGGGATGTTAGGATATTTAGACACTTAAGAGTTAGTTAAGATCTACTTGGTCTAATGTGTCATTGGGTAAAAGTGTGTTTCTTTAGTATGCATTTGTACTTAAGAAATATGACAATCATGATATGTTCCCGACATAGAGTGATCTGGCAGTTCATATTCTCCTTGATATTAATCGCCGTTGATCTTTGGCTTAGCACCCGATTGGTCTATGATATATATTTAAAGATAATGGAGGGTCATTTTTCGATGATCGATTGTGAGAAAATGTCTTGTAAAATCTCTCTATAATATTTTTATTTTACATTAATAAACTGCTCCAAGTGATCACGTTGGTTGCGGTCGTGGATGTTTCCCCATAGGGGTTTTACCACATCAAAACATTGGTGTGTTGATCTTTGATCTATTTGTGTGAATGGTTACTGAAGTTGTTCCTCCTATGTTGGAATACATGTTTTATCGAACAACATCTGGGGTTCAAACCATTCTTCGATCACATTTTCTCCCTCAAAGCCGATATTATTGTATGTTGGCCATTCCTTGATTCTCCATGAATAGCAGGAAGGCATTTCTACCGTGGATGTAGTCTTCGTATGAACCACCTTGAAAACATATATTATAATATACATTATATTATATTATATTTATATAATTATGCCTCTTAGCACACTGGAAACCCCAAAATTTCTTGGTCAGGCATGTGTGATTTTCCTCCTAGCACGCTAAAAACCCCAAATTTTGTTTGCATGGAAAGCATCACACCCCTCCCAACGTGTTGGAAACCCCAAATTTGGTTGGGTTTCCACTCATTGGTTCCCTCTCTTTCCTTCTAGCTCTCTGGAAACCTCAAATTTCATTTTTCTAGCACGCGCCTGTGCCCTCTCTTTCCTTTGAGCACGTTGGAAACCCAAAATGTCCTTGGTTTGTCCCGCGCCTACACCCTCTGTTTCCTTTGAATGCACTGGAAACCCCAAATTTCCTTGGGTTGGCTCGTGCCTATGCCCTCTCTTTCTTTCAAGCACGTTGGAAACCCCAAATTTCCTTGGGTCGTCTCATGTCTGCACCCTCTCTTTCCTTTGATTGCACTGGAAACCCCAAATTTCCTTGGGTTGGCCTGTGCCTACGCCCTCTCTTACCTTCGAGCGTGCTAGAGACCCCAAATTTCATTGGGTTGGCCCACGCCTCCACCCTCTCTTTCCTTCGAGCATGAAGGAAACATTATGAGGTCATTTCCTCATTGACTCAGCCTCGTCCCTCCCTCACCCCGTAGCATGAAGGAAACCTCAAGTTTTGTTTGCTTGGCTTGCGTCGTCTCCCTTCCATGCCTCTTAGCGCACTAGAAACCCCAAATTTTGTTGGTTAGGCATGCGTTAGATTTATCATTATCCATATTCCAATATGGCCCATAATCTATAATCCACTCATTTGAAGAAAAATATTTTTTTGCATTGAAATAAAAGTACAGGTAGAAAGGGCATGTTCTTTATAAGAAGGATTAGAAGGAGAAAGATCCAGATGGATGTTGTTTTCTTCATGACTTTTTCTAGGGATTCCATCTTCTGAAAACATTTTGAATCTATATGACCATATCACCCATAAAAATTGGAATGTGTCTCGGTTTTCTTTCCTTTTGACTTAGCTCCTTTATCAACTCTTTGAGTAGGAGAAGGTCGAGAGGGTTTGGGGTCATTGGTCAGTTTGTTGTTGTGATGATCTTGCTTCTTGGTATGATTATGGCATTTCTTCTATTGTGTCATGAATGATTTCTTAGATGTATCCATGGAGTAGATAACTCCAAGATGCAAGATCTTATCTTTCTCTTGAAATAGAGATCACATGATGTTTCACAATAGGGAACTTTATAAGAAGTACCTTGACTAAGAAAAGATTCTTGAGTGAAAAGTGAATAGAAAATTAGAGTAGAAATTTCCATGCTTAGAAAGAATAAAATAATCAACTAATTTCCATCTTTCTTGATGCCATAATCTAGAAGTAAGAGTTGAACGGTCTTAAAATTTGAGAGAAATATTCAATGCAAGTAACATTAATGAGATTCAATGAGATGATTTTTTTAGTTGGTGGGATCAAATACAATTTATTTTACAAAAAAATTGTTCCATCTTTTTCCAAGTTGCATATGGAGTATCAAGCCCTTGAAAGTGAAACTACAAACAATTATTGATTGACATGTCTATGATTTCATGGGTTGAGTAGTTTATGTTGTCAAATTCAAATATCTTCAATGCATCTTGGGGTTAACTTTTGTTCCTATGGTGATTATTGAAGTCCCTTACTTCTCAATAAATCCTCCGTGTGATACTTCTAAGAGAAATAATTGGTATTTGTAAGTAATATCTCACGTGAACTAAATGACATATTACAATGTGTAAGTAAAATGACTTTACAAACAAAAGTTGATAGCATAAATAGAAAGTAATTAGGATCTCCTATGATTGTTGATAGTTTGTTATAATTTGTACATTGTCCAATAGTTATGTCTAGGTGGTTCGATGAGGTTAGCATCACTGAAGACTTTGGGAGGTACGTTCCTTATATTCTTCTCTTGTTTGAACAAGATCTCCACTACCAAAAGTGCTACATCGTCGTGGCCAGATATGTAGATTTATTGTTCACATTGGAACCCTATAGGAAGGTGCTTTCGGTGCTAGAGGCATGTCTACTAGTCAATTAGATAGTGGGATTGTGGATATTGTATTGTTGCTTGATTTGTGGCCTTATATTCAAGTGTGGATATATATCCTCCCCAATTGTGTTTTAGTTAAGAGCACTTAGTTTCACTCATTGAGTTTAGGCCCTAAACAGGGGGCATCACCATGTTGTGCCCTAAACAACCCACCTAAATTTTGAGTAAAACTCGGGTCCCCCTCTTTCTTCTTTTTGGTATTTATATTGATCTATATACACATTGCCTTGCAACCTATTTTCTTTCAACTCTTTTGAAATGAGTAAGCTAGATGAGATTAATTTTCAATTTTTTCTCTGGTTTCCCAAATTTGTGCCCTTTCCTCTTTTTTTTAATTTTACCTTTAGTTTGGTATTTTTTTCTTTTCATTGAAGTTTCTTTTGTTCAAAATCTTTCAATTATATTTTCTTCATTTTCTTATTCTAGTTTTGTCCCCCTACTTCCCAAGTTGGGCTAGATTGTCAAGTCATGCCCCCTTTTTCATTTTGTTCACATTGTCTTTGCATGATTTCAAAATCATGCATGATTATTGAGTAAGGTCTCTTCTATTTTTCACTTGAACAAATATTTCTTTTTAAATTTAAAGTCTGCTTATACCCAAACTTATCTTCCCTTATTTTTTTTCAAAATATTGGGCTTGACTTCAAAAATCAGGCTATCCCAACACCTTGTTTTTATGGGTCCTATCCTAATTTGGAAATCGAACTTGATTTCAAAATTAGACCCTCCCATCATCATTTGAATTGTATGAAATTTTAATTATATTTCATGATTTTTTTTTGTTAAGGTCAACATGAATTGGATTATTTAATGTACTATACATGTCACTTGTGCATTAATGTGCACTTTAAATCATGACTTGTCTTGGATCAATTTGGCAATGTCACGACCTTAATAACCACCTTTTTGAATTCTAGTAATAATAATGATTTATGAAATTTGAAATAAAGTTTGCATTTAATATGTATAATGGTTCAATTAGTAAATATGTTGACCGGTTAGGGTGTTTCCCTTAGTAATTCTTAAGGAACAAGAATGTAGGAACATTTAAGTTTGAACATGTCACCTATAACTAAGCGAGGTCAAGTATATGATCAGTAGGCGCACCTTGTCAAATTGTTTGTGTGAGTCATGTTTGAGTCTGGAAACCCTCCCATACCTTCAATGCATGCATCTAGTCTAACCATGTTTAATTTCAATCCACACAAGCACAAAGTGAAAAAAAATCAGCGTTGCCTCCATTCACATGTCACTTATAATTAAGTGAGGTCAAGTACATGATTAGAAAGTGTGCCTTGTCAAAGTGTTTTAGCGAGTCATGTTTGAGTTTGGAAACCTTCCCATACCGTCAATACATGCATCTAGTCTAACCATGTCAAATTTTAGTCCATACAAGAACAAAGTGAAAAAATTTCAACGTTAGCCCCATTCACATGTCACTTATAATTATGCGGGGTTAAGTACATGATCAGTAATCTCTCCTTGTCAAATTGTTTGTGTGAGTCATGTTTGAATATGGAAACCCTCCCATACCATCAATTCATGCGTCTAATCTAACCATGTCAAATTTCAATCCATACAAGCACAAAGTGCAAAACTTTCAACGTTGGCCCCATTCACATGTCACTTATAATCAAGTAGGGTCAAGTACATGATCAGTAGGATCACCTTGTCAATTTTTTGTGTGAGTCACGTTTGAGTCCGGAAACCCTCCCATACCATGTCAAATTTCAGTCCATACAAGCACAAAGTGAAAAAAATTCAATGTTAGCTCCATTCATATGCAATAACTTATAATTATGCGGGGTCAAGTACATGATTAGCAAGCGTGCCTTGTCAAATTCTTTGTGTGAGTCATGTTTGAGTCTGGAAACCCTCCCATACCATCAATTCATGTGTTTAGTCTAACCATCTTTAATTTCAATCCACACAAGCACAAAGTGAAAAAATTTCAACATTGGCCCCATTCACTTGTCACTTATAATTAAGTGGGGTAAAGTACATGATTAGCAAGCATACCTTGTCAAATTGTTTTTGCGAGTCATCTTTGATTCTAGAAACCCTCCCATACCTTCAATGCATGCATCTAGTCTAACCATGTTTAATTTCAATCCACACAAGCACAAAGTGAAAATATTTCAACGTTGGCCCCATTGACATGTCACTTACAAGTGGGGTCAAGTACATGATCAGCAGGTGCGCTTCGTCAAATTGTTTATCTTAGTCATGTTTGATTCTGGAAACACTCTCATACCAAGCTTATCTTTGTTTCGATAATAGTTTAATATTATCTACTGAACAAGGACAACCACATGAAGGTGGAAGCTCATCTCCCCCCCCCTCCTCACATCACTCTCAATTCCCCATAACCCGACAAAATCTATGTAGTAGAAAATAAATGAATGTGTTTTTTGTCGTAATTAAGAAACAATGTCTCCTACAACATATGTTGACATAATAGACAATGAATGGCATAAAACTTAAAAACAATTAATTTATACAATATAGTACTGCATGAAGTCAGTAATTCTATCAATATTAAATCAATATATAATAGATATATTAAGTCGTACCTCATAAAATTTAATTTGATTGATCATCCTCTTCATCCAAGTCCACATGATCATATGTATCATCTGATCCAGATTCAACATTGTGAGGATTGGCCATGTCGTCATCGTCATCAATGTCAGTTTCAATAATGTCATCGATGACAATATCATCTTCATGAACATTGTCTCCTACATCATGATCCGGTTCAACTAATTCTTTGAAATATTCCTCTGGAACATGATCATCTAAGTCAAGTTGATCCTCTATGTCATATTATTATTCAATACCCGCTTGATCTTCCTCTACACTATACTTTATTGGCCTTCCTCTTGGATCATGTCTAATAAAAAATGACCAACCCCCTCTACCTAGAACCTCTGAGTAAAATACATGTTCACAATGGCTTGGAAGAACATAGGGCTTTGTTGCTCCCTCAAGTGAACTTGTATTGACCATGGTAAAACCATTAGCATGTTCAATAATAGTTCTATTGGGATCATGTTGATTCAATCATAGCTTGTACCATTTGACAACAAACAAAACTATTTTGAAGGATTTAAAGTCATAGTCAATAATATCTTCCAAATACCCATAGTATCGATTTTCTGAGAGTTTTAGATGTCTATCACTTATAGAGAAAACATTAGTCGCCTTAAATATTGTAGTAATCCCACAATCAGATTTTTTTTCATGTCATCCAACTTTTTGGTGCGAAATTTATGACCATTGCACCACATAGCCTTATGGTGTTTTACCTACAATATGCCAAACATGTAAAAATTACATCGTCAATTGATGGTTGTGTACATATTTATGCTAGGAAAGTATGCAAAGACTAAAAAAATTCAAATTTTACATTAATATAATTGAAAATAATTATATAATATATATGGTTGATTAATAAGCTTTCATGTTTATCATTTAAACCATATGCCAAATCGATTTCCCTTTGTGTAAGATCGGTATCTCCATTGCGATGCGCTGATTTAACCAATGAAGCCACACATTCCCATGATAATCCATGACAAAAAAAATTACATCATTCAATCCATGCAGTCATCCAATCAATATTTTTTATGACAAATAAATGTAGTGCATCCCACTCTCGACCAGTTGCATGAAAATAAAATTACAATATTTAACAAATGTATAATTACTTAACACGATATACCTTTAAAATTGATGCATATTGAAGATTAAAAATTCAATAAGTACAATATATAACTATAAACCAACAGTCAAATGTATTATAATTAATATCCACCATCTAATAATTACCTTTCACCTTCCTCGATCTACTTTTCCCCATCAGGTACTCCCCATCAAATTTGTTAATGGAGTTTGGATCACAAATGTGTCTATCTAAACCAATATTAAACACTAAATTAGGAACATATTCACTAATATACACCATGGTCTGGTATAACATATATCCCTCCACCATAGAACCCTCAGCACGTGCTCTTTGTCTAACCAAACCCTTCAAAAATTTCAAGTGCCTCTCAACCATCCACATTGACCTTGTGTGTACAGGTCCACACAATTCAATCTCCTCAATTTGGTGTATGAGGTAGTGTTCTTGTGCATTGCAAAATGTCAAAGGTAAATACTTCTTCATTTCACACATTAGACAAGGAATTTCTCTCCTCCAATAATTTATATCTTCTTTGTGGATTTCTGTAGATGACAACCATATACAAGTGATGTAAGAAATTCATGAGATTTAACAAAAATAAACAATATAGTAGATAAAAATTAGTAAAATTACAAATGTCAAATATAAGTTCTACAACAAATTAAACAAACACTTGATGCATGCAAAAAATCACTACTTACCTCATGTATTTTCCAAGATCATATATAACTTGCTTGACATTGTCGTCGAAGTTGTCTGGGAAATATACAGGTAGAACATATTGTAACAACAAAAATGTTTCATTAGTTTTTCCAAAAGTATAGAAAAAACACCAACAACATGCAGTATACAAATATAACAACATATATACCAGAATGATTACCTTAATGAAGGTATTCCAATCATGTGTTTTAGCTCCCCCCCCAAATCCACCCTTCTTTGTTAAGATATTATTTATGTTCGAACAAAATCATGTGGGAAATTAAATTTTGTGTATGACTTATTTTACAACATTTCTTTGATGCTCTATCGATAACCATGGAAGTGAGCTTATATTAATCTGGTCTCCATCGCTACTTAATCGAATGACATCTTTAATTCCATCATTGGATTCCTGAATGTCATTGTGAATTTTGACAATTTTTTCTTTGTCACTCATTCCATCCAATATTCGCCATAATTTTTCAGCTACATTCTTTCTAATATGCATTATATCAAACAAATGAATAATTTGTAGGTGCTCATAGTAGGGAAACCTACTAAATTTTTTGGGATAACTTTTCATTCCTCGTGGAAGCCCATTAATGCCTTCATAATCACAAACATCATGAATCATATACGTTAAAGAAATTACAAAATTACAGTAAATTAACAAAACACAATATAACTCTGCAAGAACCCAAATGGAGGCAAGCTAGGGTTTGAAATTCACGGCCACAACAGAGAGTAGCATGAGAAGAAGGGGGGTGGGGGGGCAAGGGGACACCCTCATACAAACAAGTAGTGTTGGACAGAGGAAAAGGGCCAAGAATCAGAGTTTTCAAGGAACTAGTGACAGGAACCTCGGGATCAAAACCAGGGAAGCAGCAAGAAAGAAGTCGGGACAAAAATGAGACCATGGAGGAAGTCACTAAGGAGACTCTGAATGAAAAACATGAAACTAGGAAGGTTAACGGGACGGAAGAGCGCAACCCCTGCAAACCCAAAACAACATTGATACCCAAGGTGGTACTGGAATACCCACAAACGCAAATCTACAGGGACCAAATGAAGATGCATGTGCTCATATGAAAATTCAGGGGGTTATGGCCCACAGAAAGAACTCTACAGAACTGGATTAAATACCACTGGAAACCAAATGCAGAAGTGGAACTCCACCTAGGCTCGAAGGGTTTCTTCACAGCAGTCTTTGTTAACCTGGACGACAGGGACAGAGTCTTTGATGGAGGTCCATACTTCCACGCCTCAGCGGGACTCTACATGCAACCCTGGAAAGAAATTTTTTCCCCAGAGAAAGAAACGTTCAAAAAGGTACCAGTATGGCTGAGACTCTATTCCCTACCCCTAGAATACTAGCTGCCCTCTACCTTTGAAGCAATAGGAAACAAATTGGGGAAATATGTGAAGACCTCAGAAGCCACCCTAAGAGGAAGATACACATCGTATGCAAGAATCTGTATAGAGATGGATGTTTCGAGAGCACTCCCAGAGGCCATAAGTCTAAAATTTAGGGATGAGGAATGGATCCAAAACATAGATTACGAATAGATCCCCTTTCTATGCCGATGATGCCATGAGCATGGACACTTGATCAAAGAGTTCCCTCTAAACAAAAGGCAGGAAGTGGTAAATCCCAAAACACAGCAAGACAAGGAAGGGTTTATAACCCCAAACCCCAGGAACCGAGCAAATAAAAAGAAAAATAAAACCTCGACAGGAAATACCAAGGAGACCCGAAACACAATGGAAGGAAGGGACCAAACAAATAAAGGGACAACAAAAGAAAAGGACTCGACAAAAGTTCCAGAAGTCACGGACCAAGCAACAAAAGAGCCCACCCAACAGCCAAACATTACAACAGCTCAGGGGAGTTGCGCAACCCCGATGGAAGGAGAAACAAAAGAGGACAACACTGCCATGTAAGATGCAGAGGGGGATGCATAGATGACCCCGAGCGAATTCGGTACAGAAGACCCTGATCTCAAAGAATTGGTGGAAAGGGAAGGGATAGACCTTCCGCACATATTAAAACAATGAAAAAGGCATGGATTTGACAGCGTACCAACAGAGAAACTCGGCCACATCCAATACCTGTTCCTCCTACGGGAGGAAGCCAAAGCCAGAGGACAAAAATGCACTCACGGGGAGATAGGACACCTAGGAGTGAAATTTGGTGAGGGACAATCACAACAATCACCCAAACAGACGAGAAGGAAAAAAGGAAGGAAATCAAAAAGTGTCACACTACAGGAGTTGGGAGCGCTACTCATAAACTCGGGTAAGATCAAGAAAATATTTCCCCACTCTCCCCCACATGTTTAAAAATGAAGGTTATAACTTGGAATATAAGAGGCCTAAACAGCCCAAGAAAACAAAGAATCCTTAGGAATAAACTAAAGTAGGAGCAATCGGATCTATGTTTTATTCAAGAGACGAAATGTACTATAGACAGAATGGATCCAATCAGTAAGAACATTGGCGCAAGTACAAGATGGTATCCATCGAAGACCACCAAAGGTCAGGCGGGATACTCACTCTGTAGAACCCACAAATCCTAAATTTAATAGCAGTCGAGGCAACCAAGTACACCCTAGAAGTACGCATGAAAATCATAAGAAATACTGAGGAGATTCTATGCACAAACGTGTATGGGCCCCATGGGCCAGAGGAAAATAAAGTAATGATTCGAGACCTAGAATATATAAAAGGTCGAGCCACCAACCTCCACTGAATATTGGCAGGGGACTTCAACATTATTACCTCCCTTGCAAAAAAGAGGGGTGGTATGAGAAGATTGGATCGGGATGCAGAGGAGTTTTCAAATTTTATAGACAGAGCGGAGATGGTAGACCTCCAAACCAAGAATGGACAGTTCACTTGGAACAATAAACGGATGAACCAGTTCCAGGTAGCTACAAGACTTGACCAATTCCTTGTATCAGATTCAATCATCATGCAGGGGATAACCTTAGACTGCAACATCCTCCCCTGGGGTGGATCTGATCACTGGTCAGTACAACTAGACATCGGCTTCTAAGCAAAACCTAAGAACAGACCCTTCAAATTTGAGAAATTCTAGATCGATCACTCAACTTTCAAGGAAAAAATCAAACAATGGTGGAGGGAGGAGCAACCGGAGCAAGGGATTAGGATGTTCAAACTACACAAGAAACTTAAATACATCAGAAAAAAACTCAGGGATTGGAACAGGGATATCTTTGGGAATATAAACACAGAGAAAAATGACATCGAAGAAAAAATGAAAAAACTCCAAGAAACTTGTTTACGGGAAGGTTATATGGAGGACCGGAAAAAGGAAGAGCTTCAAATGACACAAGTATGGGAGGCACGATGCCAGCAGGAGGAAACACTCTGTCGTCAAAATTCCTGCATCTAATGGCTAAAGGAAGGAGAGAAGAACACCAAGTTCTTCCACAGAACAACCATAGCCAGAAGATCCCATAACAAAATACTGAAGATCAAGGACTAGGATGGAATCGAGTGCGAGTAACATTAGGAGATCGAAAGTGCTCTGGTCAGCCACTTCCATGGGATAGCCCAAGAACCTCATCAAGACAAATCGGAGGCCATCCAGAAAATAACCCAGCAAATCCCATGTCTGGTTACTAAGGAACAAAACATTTTCCTGAACAAACCTATTACCACGGAAGAAGTTGATCAAGCCCTCCAGGAAATGCCCAGTGGGAAAGCACCAGGTCCATATGACTTCACTGTGGAGTTCTTCAAAGCCTGTTGGGAAATTTTCAAATGGGACATCTATAAGGTAGTAGAGGAATCTAGAAGGTATGCCTCCATCCTTAAATTATTAAATGCAACCATGATCACCCTAATCCCTAAAGAAAATGAAGCCAAAACCCCAGACCGGTATAGAACCATAGCACTTTGTAATGTAATCTACAAAATTATCTCCAAATTCATATAAAATAGATTGAAACCCCTCCTACCTTCACTTATCTCGCAAGAACAGGCGGGCTTCATGGAGGGTAGACAAATAATGGACAATATCATCCAGGCCCATGAAATCATACACACCTTAAAACTTCAGAAGAGGGGGGGAATGTTAATACAACTGGACCTAGCAAAAGCCTATGATAAAATTAGTTGGCATTACATGATCAAGACTTTGGAAGCCTTTGGTTTCACCCAGCACTAGATCAGTTGGATTGTCAACCTAGTATCCACAACAAGCTACTCACTATTAATCAATGGAGCCCCAACCAAACCTTTCTGGCCCACAAGAGGGATCAGACAAGGCGACCTGTTGTCCCCCTTCCTATTCATTCTAATGATGGAAGGCCTCAGCAAGAGCATAAAGAGAACAACAACAACTGGAGAAATAGCAGGGCTCAAACCCTTCAAAAATTTTCCTACCTCAACCCACCAACAGTTTGTAGATGATACACTCCTCCACGACATACCCATGGTCAAAGAAGTCAAAGCCTACAAACGCATTCTAGAAGATTTTGGCGAAGCCTCGGGCGCTGAGATCAACCACTCCAAGTCGATGATCTTTTTCTTTAATACAAACCCAGCTATCCAAAGGAATTTGACCAACATTCTAGGATTTGAATGGAAAACACTCCCAACCAAGTATTTGGGGGTTCCTTTGATAGAAAAAGTATATAAGTTGTCAACTTGGGAAGGAGTAATAAACAGGTTACAGGAGCAGGTAAAAAACTGGATGTATAGGTCCCTTAATCTAGCTGGTAGACTGATCCTAACTAAGATTGTCTTACAATCTATTTCAACCTATATGATGTCAGTCTTCCCCGCCCCACAAGGGATCCTACAGAAAATCAGATCCAACTAGAGGGACTTCCTGTGGCGAGGTGCGGAAAAAAAGAAAAAATGGACCCTGGTGGCCTGGGAGAAAGTCTGCAGGCCAAAAAGAAAAGGAGGCTTGGGGCTGCAAGATCCACAAATGACCAAAAATGCATATGGGGTGAAACTATGGTGGCGTTGGGTCAAAGAAACTACAACACCTTGGGTAAACCTATGGAAGGAAAAGTAAGCATCGAACACCTGCGACCAGGACATAATCCGCTTTGGAGGAACCAAGGAAGGCTCAGCCATCTGGAACCTAGCATGGCGCAACAAAGCATGGATTCAGACACATAGATTTTGGGAAATCAGGAATGGCAGAACAGCCAGATTCTGGGAGGATGCTTGGAAACAGGAACCAAGGATGGAAAACCCGAACAGAAGAATACTCCAACAGGACCTCATCACGCAAGGAAAAATCAATGTCTATCGATACTGACAACAGGGAACGGACCGCAACAAATGGAGAACCTGGGATAAGATTATTCCTCGGAACAATTAGATAACCGCAAAAACAATAAAAGAGGTGGAGGAGGAACTGAGCAGACGAAAAATAGCAATAACGGAAGGAGAAGACCAGGTGAGGTGGGGCAAAAAGGATGGAGGGGAATTCAACCTAAAAGAAGTCTGGCACTATATGGCGGAACCAAACCAAGACGACCTAGTGCAACACTGGGATAAGCTCTGGAACAGCTTCTAATGGCCAAAGATTAATATCTTCCAGTGGAGAATATTACACAATCGCATCCTAACTTGGGATAACCTAAGGAAAATAGGTTTCACTGGTCCGTCAAGGTGTCATCTATGTCAAACTCAGGAAGAAACAACCAACCATCTCCTCGACGAATGCACCTACACTATAGAACTATGGGACTGGGCAGCAAGTATCTTCCATCAGTCAGACAGGATTCATGGTAACATAACCGCAACAATCAAGCTCTGGAGAGAAAACTATAGCGACCAAGTAGAGGTGAACCTCTGTTGGATCCTCACCCCAGGAATGATCATATGGTTGACATGGAAGGAAAGGAACAGGCACATTTTCAGAGACCAAAGCTAGATAGAAGGGAAGATCAAGGAAAAAATAACCTCTGTGATACGTGAGACGGTGATGAGCAAAAACTGCCAGGAGGGTAGCGCGCAACCCACGGACCAGGAGTCCAGAGTCCTAGAGGTTTTCCAATTAACCGGTGGGTGCAACCCCAATCCAAAAAGACAACAGCCACAACTCCAAGGAGGTGAGCACAACTGGAAACTGCCACCTCTAGGCTCTCTCAAGTTGAATTTTGATGGGGAGGCGAAAGGCAACCCAAGAAAAATAGGTTTGGGAGGAGTAATCAGGGACATTAGAGGGAACATCATACGACTATACGCAGGGAACCTGAGCAATTCCACCAATAACGTCACAGAATTCAGGGCCTTGGAAACAGGTCTGTAGATTTTCAGCCGGGAGGGGATGACGAACATCATAGTGGAAGGAGACTCTGCGCTAGTCATCAACACAGTGAAAAAACTCCAAAACGGTACCTGAATAGGCAAGATCCATAGGCACTAGTGATTGGCCTACATACTGAACAAAATCCAGGAGCACTTACAGACAGGGATCAATGTGGAGTTGTGCTGGGTGAGGAGGTTAGCAAATGGACTGGTGGACAAAATAGCAAACAAGGGGGTTGAGAAAGAAGGTCCAGAACTGGACACAATCTAGAGCAACATCCCGCAAGGTCAATTCCGAGCAGACTACACCCAACTTGTGGCAAAAGACTGGAATAAAAGGAGTAGTACGAGAGATTACGGCAAGAATGGAGGCGCAGCAGCCACCGTAGGACACGTAGGTCCCAGACAGAATATGATGGCCCACCAATCAAATAAGGTTGCAAATGAAAATGCAGATAACACATCAGACGAAGGTACGACACAACAGCCCCATCAATAAAAATAAATACAGAAGCTACCCTTTGGAAAGTAGAAGAGATAAATCGTAGGCAGCAAAGGATGATCGACGACGGGTCTCACCAGGGCCAAGTAGGAACATACCTCACCTAAGTATTGATATGGAACCGGAAAAGGGATGGTGTACAATGACTAGGGCAGAGCATTGGAGCAAAGATAACGGTAGGGTTATCAAATGCACATGCTCTGGAATAGAGTCTTTTGACTGGAAATACCACCTTGATGAGAAGATCATGATTGCAAGGATGGGACCGCAGCCGGTTTGGCTCCATAAAGGCTGGGACACCAAAACATATCACAGAACGAGGCATCGCAATTACAGGGGCCACCTTACTTATGAGAAGGAGGTGCAATGGAACAGGGAAAGAACCCAACGTAAGAACCACCACCTACAAGTCAAGATGGTACGCATGAAGAAAACCAGTAGCAAGAGAGGCCCCCAGGGAAAGGAACCTCCATAGAGCGCCCGACGGATGACAAGAATAGGCAGCCAGGGACGCAAGGAACACTTTCCTAACGAAGGAAGACAACAAGGGGAATATGATCATTAAAATATGGGAGGGTGAAATTAACAACGCCCGCAGGGGAAAATCCTGGTCAACACTAATCCAGGAAGCAGGGGGATACGAGACCCCATAACCACACAATCGAGGATAACCCTCTACCACAGGACGGTGGGGGAAGCTTGGAGAACCAAAATGTTGATAGGTAAGATGTGTGTGAACAGGGGGGAGACCAACAGGATGGAAACCAAAGAGAAGAAGAAAGAGCGCACAGGAATTCTCAACCACCTCGACAACCTGGAGATGGGGATAAAAAGGTTGGTGGAGGACTAGAAAAGACAATAGGAGAAATTGGAGTGGATGGTAGGACAATTTCATCTCTATTTATGCTACGTCCACCAGATAGATATCACTCCAGCCGATAATAATGGAACCCCAGCTTGCATCAGAAAGCTATGTCTAGTGGAATAGAGGGAGGAGGACACGGCACACTAGAAAGGGGACGCAGAGCACCCCATCAAACTAGACTAGCGCAGGACCTGCCCAGACCCTATCTCTCAGAGTAGGAGCTCACCCCACTATGTTCATACTTTTCTTGATTTCTTTTGATGAACTTTTTTTAGACTAGATTATGGTATCCTGGGTTGGTTTCCCGTTGTGGCGACCCAGGCACTTTTTGTTTATTTTTAGATAATGCACTCCAAGGACCCCAAATCTAGTTTCTGTTAAGGCAGATTCTAGGAATCCTTGCATCAGTTTTGTACTATAACCTTACAAACCAATATAGATTCACACACTCATTTACAAAAAAAAAAAAACAATATAAAAAAATAGAATTCAAAACATTTCATATATGATGATAGATAAACAATTTGATTTGTACCTTGACAATTTATATTATATTGCAACTTCCATAGGTGAGGTGTCATTCTCTATGGTTTTAATGCAGTTTCTTCTTTCCCATTGAAAATATGTTTATTCGTAGTTTGATACCTATGATTCTTAGAGAGGAATTGCCTATACTCATCAAACACCTCATTTCCTAAACTTTTTGAATGACAAGATTTCATCTCCGTACCACAAACTGGACATGCAAATTTCCCCTTTGTTTGAAGACCTACAAGAGATGGATTTTAACTATGTTAATTATAATTATATATAATGAATGGATTATTTAAAAAACATGCATGATTAATATATCAACTTCATAAAATTAAATACTATTAAAGTGCATGTTATAATTACATACCACAAAAATGTGTTAGCCCTGGAGCATCATGAATTGTCCATACAAGCATTGCATGGAATTGAAATTGCCTTTGCCCTATTGGTCTATACACATCATACATAGTGATGTCATTCCATAGCTTTAGTAGATCGTCAATAAGAGGCTCGATATATACATTCATATCTTTAATTTGGTACTTACCTAATTGATTTGAACATATACAATACATAATTATTACAACCATTTTACATATATAAATAATATATATATGAGTAAATGAAAAACATATATGACATTATGCAACAAATACGACAAATGAGATGCTACTGCGTTAAAAAAATTGTTGTAAACAAATGTATACCTGGAAGAATCATTGCCAACATCATGTTCTCCCTCTTTATTGATATCCGTGGAGGAATTTTATCATTGATAACAAAAACAGGCCACACCGAGTAAATAGATCTCATCTCTGCAAATGTATTGACACCATCAACTACCAAAGAAAGCCTAACATTACGAGTTTCTTCTTTAAAGTGTGGCCATTTTTCCTCCATGTCTCTAAATGCAAAACCATCTGCAGGCATTCGAAGAATGTCATCTTCACTTCTATTATGTGCATGATAATCCATAACTTGTGCTACGTTTTTGCACCTAAACAATCGTTCAAACGTGGAATAATGGGAATATAACGAAAAACCTTGTGAGGAACCATTTTTGTTACTTCATCTATTCGATATCTAATGCTATGACATTATGGGCATTCTGTTTCAAATTCATATTTTTTATAATATATAATATGATCATTGGGACATGCATCAATTTTATGATACTCCATTCCAATATTTTTCATGATGGTAGCTAAATCTCAATATGTGGGAGGTAAAATATTTGATGATGGTAACAAATATTCAGCTATCAACCTACAATAAATTTAAAAAAGGACTGGTTAATATAATATAAAGAATATTAATGACACATATTTCATCCTTATTAATTTTACTAATGAACTAACAATAAAAATATTAAAGGAACAAATATAACCTTTATTATGATCATATATATGTATTCAATGAAATATATTACCTCCTTAACATATGTTTGATCGATGTGTTTGAAAAACCATTCATAACCTTCAAGTTCATTATCAGAAATATAGCAGAAAGAATATTTATGTTGGATCCTTCATAAAGGGGTTTGTATGCCTTCTCAAGAAGAGGTAAATCAAATTCGTCATTTTCATGATCATCATCAACATCCATTCTAACATTAAATGTATCATGGTTCAATGTATTTGTACCATCATCGTCAACCATGTTATTTGCATGATCATCTTCTTCCATATGATCATTAACTTGATCTTCAATATTCTCAGCTCCATGTTCCTTCGGTGCTTGTTCTGCAACCACATTCTCTGGGAAATATTCCCTAGGAGGCATTTCCTTTATAATTACAAACCATAAATAGATATTAGTGTATATATAACAAATATAAAAATCAATTATCATACATACATTTACAAAAAGAGCAATATAAAGACATATATAATGAACAACCTACCAATGGATGGTATTCACGTCCCCCCTCAATTTGTCCATGTTGAAGACAATGTATTTTAGTTGTTGTGATCAATATGCTTATCCTATTAAATCCCTTACATTGACAACAAGGACAATAACATTTCCCATCACCCCTTTTTCTCACTCCATCCCACAATCTAGCTAGTGCTTCTCAATTTTGTTCTTCTAGATTAGGAATATTGTTATGTGACATTTTCCTTGATCACCAAACTTAAGAGATGATTATTGATCTTAAAAAATAAATCTCCACACTTCAATTATTTCCAAAGATAGTAAAAAATCAAATAACTTTGGTTTTTTGCACGAAAAACAGTCCCTGTAAACTCTACAAGTTGTCGTTAGTATAGAAAAATGTTGGAATGTTTCCCGCATTTGCAGTATTTATAAATAAATCCTCATCGAATATCCAACGTTCAGTGGATATATTGACCATTATAGTGACAAATGAGGGGAATGTTGACTAATCCATGTGGAAAGGTCAACATAAGTGTTGTGTCGTCGAATATCCGATGAGGTCACAGACTTGAAACAAACGCGAAAAAAATTGCAAATTCTGAATGTAATATCTGACGACAAAGCCAATTTTTTGGGTATCGCTGGAGGATGTCATCGGATTTTGGGTTCATTTTGTTAGGAATTGCAAGTGCCCCCAACCCTTTTATTTCTCATTATTGTTTATTTATTTCATTGTTGTTTATTGTTGTAGTCGTTCCATTCAAGATATTGGAACACTAAATTTGAGATTGTTATGACACATTTCTCTTCTCCTACCTCAAGTTGTATATCGTATCCACAATGTCATTGTCATCTAGTAAGCTAAAGTAAGATGGAAATCTCTCACCAAAAAATAGTATGACTCAATGAATTGAGAAAAATAGGAGTTTGAACTTCAAAAAATGAAATCTATAGCTAATCTCTAATTTTTGTTTCTATTGTATGTTAAAGTTCTAAAAGGAGGGAAATTGAGTTTAATGCATAACTAGGTGCCAAAATTGAGTGTTTTAGTAATTTGAGCTACCTAAAACCTTTGGAAATTGGCCTATGCTTTTTCCAAACAATCTCTTATGTGCTTTGGTACTATGAATGACTACAAATAACTGCATAGAGGCTCAAACAACTTGTTTAGCACATGCACATGCCAATAAACCTCTATGTGTCAAATTTGAATGAGTGGTACATTTAGAGCTTATTTTACCCTATTTTTTAAGGTTTTCTCACTACTCTCTTGAAAAAACAACCTCAAGTGTTTGAATTACAAAAGTCTGAAGGTAATTTAGCTTTATTTTTCATGAATATTACCCATTTTAATTGGAAATATAACTAAACAAATATTTTCCTCTAGTAAGTACTATGATGGAAGTGTCTACAATATGCACCCATAACAAAAATTAGGGTTCCACTTCATTATTATTGTCTTGGTCATATTCTTTTCTTCCGCATGGTGGACCTATACCCTACTAATCCCAAAGTTATTCATTTCTTTTTGAAGGTCAAACTAGTCCTTACCAATCTCATAAGTATCACTCATTGTGATATAAATTCTTTTCAAATTAATCATTAACTAAATACCCACCTTTGCCCAAGGGGTTAGCTAAATCGGTTGTGACCAATTTTGGGGGGCATTTGACTAGTTTTGTGCCAACATGTGGTCGGTTGGAATCCCCTTCGGTGAGAGACACTATTCTACATCAAAATGGGTTTACTAGGGATGTCATCCATGAATGTGGGGAAACATCCCTTGGCTTTCCTTGCAAGGTTTTCATTGGAAAACAAAATGCATACCTACCTTTAGCATATCATTATTAATACTGAATAGTCCCAATGACATTTATCAATGACATAATCTCTATATATAATTCATTCTTAAGGTTCCTTGTTTATATAACATCAACCCTTCCAAAGTTCATATGGGGATATTTTTCAAGACTATTTTAGCTTTCTCCATTTACTGGTTTTTTGAATATAAATATAATAATATAAGAAGTTTTCCATTTTAATTGATTTCAAGGTAAAAATAGAGAAGGGATTCAATATCCATAGCTTCATCCTTAGGAAACCTTGCATGTCCTCTTTAGAAATTTTATTATTGTCTTCCATTTGAATAATGGTCCCTTATCCATTATTCCAACAGTAATTTGAATTATCCTAATCATTGCTTATATACCATCAGTAGAAGAAAAATTTCTGCAAAGGGAGCATTTATATCCATTGCAATTACAGTTTATTTTATCTTCCTCTTTACTAGAATTATTTCGAGGGAGCACTCCCTTCCTTAAGGGTTTGTATCTAGGCCCAAATTCATATGTAAAGGGAGTAGTTTCTCTGTCTTCGAATTTGGTGAAATACATGAAAACCAATCCCTTCGAAATCAAAGCTTTAGTACAACTTCTGAAATATCTAAATCTGCCAAGTTCTTCTTAGCGACATTAGAATTCATATTTGAGATCATATCATATGCTCCTTATTGACTCCATATCAGTATCTGTATCTCAATGTAACGATTTTGAATTATATATGGAAGAAAATGACCAAAGTGGAAGCCTTTGATTTATAATTCTTTAGAGTATTCAAAACATAAGTTACTAGTCTTAATACATTCATCAATCACATATTCATGCTTCAAAAATATAGTCAGTTTTCTTAATACATGTACTAAAATATCCATACCATTCATCCAGTAATTATTGGGTCTTATAGTACAAACACTTACATTACTCCTTACAGCAAATGGTCTATGCAAATAGATGAAAACCCTTATCCTCCCATCCACATTCCATCTCATGAGAAATACATAGCAATGTCTGAAATCTAATATGATGCCAACATTGTGCCCAACAACAAATGAAAGCATTGCATAGACTTCCATAAAGAGATACAAAGGTAAATACTTATTCAGCCTTCAATTGTAAACTATGTGATCTATCATGTAGTTCCATACCTGCCAATGGAAATCAATGCATACATAAATCTTGTTTCCCTTTGAACCAGAATTAATATTTTGTAGATTATTTATAATACGAACATATTGGCATAAAATGCCACAAAACCATTTATACAAAGATAATACAAAAATTCAATGTTATTGGACCCCTAAATTCCATTCTAGAACGTAGAAGAAACTACAATTTTCCATTACCTTGATGACGATACCATTCCCAGAAAAAATAGTTGCTCGCATGGGATTAAAAATATTATGGAAAGGATAATTTCAAGGAACAATGGCACCAATAACCCCCAATGGATGAAACTGTACTCTTACATATTTGTGGAGCATTGACATACCAGATGAACTACTAGTCTAAAACAAATTGGAATTAAAAACCAACACTTATAAAACAAAATAAAATAGAAAAACAAGTGCCTGAGATAATTATAAAAAGGCACACCATATAAGAAAATTCAGAAGCATGGAACTTCAGTCTATCATGGACTTGGATCTCTACCTCTTTGCAATGGATTATCTTCCTTTAATATTTTCCCACAACCATTGGAAACAATAAAAACTCAAGGACCATGACAACTACCTATCCAACTCTTAAGATTTCCAATTAATACAATACTTTGATCTCGAGTTGATATCTTCCATCAATTGTGATTAGACATATCAATCATTTTCCCAAGATGCAAATTGATCAACATATCAATCATTTTCCAAAGAAGCAAATTGAACAACAATAAAGAGACTTACTCTCATCATTCTTCCTTGTTCAATAGACTGGCCTTCCACGAGCTAGGGTTTCAAAATTGCTAAGATATTTCTTTTTCAAATGCTCAGAAATTCATACAGTAGAAAGATGTTAACTCTTCTCCCAACTTGAAGTTGATCTCAGGACTCTAACTAAGAACATTCCCAAAGAGGAGTCACTAATGAACATCATGTTCGATTAGGTAGTCGAGCAAGAATGAGTAATTATAAGGTATGTTACTTTCTCGAGATATTTCCTAGAGAGACTTAATGTTGGCCTTCTTCCTTGTTCAATAGAATGGCCTTCCATGATCTAGGTTTTCTAAATTTCCTCATTGAATGCACGTGCACGGCGGCCCCCCACCCTCCCACCCCCTCACAAATACGTATATTCCTCTAAACTATTAAAAAATACCCTCCCCCCCTTAATATTATCCAATATATTGCTTAACCATTTCATTGATTTTTCCACCCCCAATATGAACAGACGTGATACATATTGGTTTCCTGGTGAATCCCCCATGGGAAAGCTCCCCATGAATGCATATTGTCCCACTTAATGCTTTGGTACGTAGGTTCTCTTGTTGATCCACCTCTTGAGTGTTATGTCTAAGTATGTGGAGGAGTTTAACACTTTTGAATGACTAAAGTTCAAGGTGAATTCACTGAAAAATATCTCTAAGTTAGCTATCATTAGGAAAGGTCTTGAACTACATATGTCTGATAGTATTTTTGGAGTCTCAAATGATTGTGAGAGTTTGGATACCTTGAAATATTTTCATACATGGCCCTTGGTAGAAGTAATATGCCTCTGCTAGGTTGGTTGTGGTGTATCCAATGCTCCAAGATAATATGAGCTCTGTGTTTCTTCTAGGGTCATAGAGAACCCTACTTGCTCTTGCCACCTTAGGATCACCTTTCGAGGCTCAATCAAAGTTGAGAACATGTTGAGGATTGGAGTTTCTCCACTAAGTGAATTATGATTATGTTAATTGAAGCTATCAGGATGCTCTGGAATAAGGGAGGTCGAATTTACTACTTATATTGGGAGCAGAAGGGGAAATCGGAAGTGAGAATTGGTGGAACTAGATGGATTCACACATATCTAGTTGTTGTTGGGAGGGATCATTTCTAGTTCTGGAGTTGAATTGTTCAGCTAAGATTTCAAGAGCCTTTTTTGTCATGGAGGAGGGGAAAGTTTTTTCTTTCAAAGAAAAGAGCCCTATTGCGTGTGAGCCAAATCTTCCAACTGATGAATTTTGGAAGAGCTAAAAGGACTTTTTTGGATGTTGGATTATTTGAGAGGGAGACCCTGTAGGAGGCCTGCCACCTATTGAAAATCTTTCTTGGAGAAGAAGGCCATCTGATTCTTTGAAACAATCCTTGTAAAGCAACCTTCCAAACCACCCTGGAAAAAGGACATCCTAAGAAAATATGTGAGGAAGATTCTTGTGAAGCATAACATAAAACACACCTGAATGACTTGCAGAAGCATTTTTTGAGAAAAAAATTCCTCGTTATAAGTTTGTCACGTGCCAACATCCAACATAACATATTTACTTTTTGGAGGCTATCCACACTCCAAATAAATTTTGATAGAGTTGATCTTGGTGGAAGAGTAAACTGAGCTAACAAACATTCATGTCCTTTATTAACCAAGTATTCCCCATTGCCCCACCCTTATGAGTCTTTATGGAATATGTGGATGGGGGCACAACCATGAAAGTGAAGGGAAATAACTTGCAATGAGGCCAAGATGGTTTGGGGGATCTCCAAAGGACCAATTAGACCAACAACTGGAAGTTTTGCTCCATTGGGAGATATCAAATAGAGATAATTTTCATTCAGTTTAGAACGATTTGAAAAGGGGAAGAAGAGATTGATCCTATTCCAAGTGGGTTTCCCATGATATTGTCATACCAAATAGAGATCTTCTTATTGTTCTCTGGAATACATGTGTTTTTTCTTTGGAATAGTGGGAGAGAGAATTTCATAAACCATCAGATCTAAGAGCCATTTCACTCTTAGGGCTTATCATCCAGGCACCTGATTCTATCTCCAAAAAGGTATTTGTGATGAAGAAATTTTTTCCATCATTATTTTTTTCCTAATACCACCCTCTAGAGGATATTTGATCCCAAGGCTAAGTTGGAAAGGATTGTATATTTGATTCTAATACCACCATTAGATTTTGGCACCCTAACAATATTTGAGTTTACCAAGTGAAAAAAAAAATTGTTGTCCTTCCCCCCTTGTGAGAGGAATATTCTGAGCTCCTGAGCAATTGATAATTTAAAGTTGGTCGATGCTAAACTAATAAAAAACTAGAAGATTGGTAGTGTTGATAATATTGATTTAATTAAAACCACTCTACTTGCGAGGTTGAGCCATTGGGAGCCCCATTGAGTGAATTTGGATTTGATTTGTCCAGTGGTGAACCCAGGATGTGGATGGGAGAGATTTAAGGTAGATTGGGATTCCCATATATTTGAAGCTTTGTCATTTTTCTACTAGAGGGAATTGGAGAATTTTGGCTATGGTTGTTGTTGTCCCAGCATTAGTGTTCCAAACATAAAGTGTACTTTTCAATTTATTAATTAACACCTGAGAGGCTCTCATGAATTTCTCCAGCACTTATTTGAATCTAGTGGAAATAATTGTATATGTGTATCTTATGAGGAGGGTATCATCAACAAATTGTGAATGATTGATCCTTCACCCCCCTGCACTATCTTGATCCCTGGAATGGCTTTAAGGACCCTTTATTATTAAGGGTTTATGCCATTAGAATATACAAGGTGGGAGACAGAGGGCGTCCTTTCCTTAGATCATGGGAAATTTTAAAAAATGATGGAGGTCGTCCATTTACCAAAGGTATAATCTAGGGATCACTAATGCAAGCCCAAATCCATGAAATTAGTTATGTCCCAAACCCAAACCTTCATAAAAATTCAAAAAAAAAGTTGTGCCTCACTCTATCAAATGCATTTCCTGTTAATGTTTATGTCATTATTATAGTTCTTTGCATTTCAATAGATAAGAGCATAATAAGAACAAGATCACTGAGAAATACACATTCACAAGAGACACAGCATTTATCCTGGGAAACCCTCTAGGGGAAGAAAACCCAGCAAAAACTTCCTTATCATAAATAGCTTATACAATGTTCAAGAGATAACTCAAACCGATACAGAAAGTCCTCCCCAAGAGATGCACCACTCTTCTTCTCCTCTCTCCAACAGGTAATTGCAGCTTTCCTCATAAGAGAATGAGCAAGTGAGTTGTGTGTTTGAAGTGAGGCGCTAGCCTCTTATTTATATCAAACTAGCACGTGTGAAAGGTCACAACTAGCAGGGCCGACCTCTCACTCTGGGTGGGTAAACCCACCTTTAATTAATTTTAGGTCTTCCATTATAACTGTTGGGGTCAACTTCTTATTCTGTCCTTTGTAATTGTCCGATGACCAATCCGCAAAATGGGATTTGGTCCTTATACAATTACCGACATGATTAATCCTCAATGGGGATTAATCCAATAACAATAATAATAATAATGACATGATTAATCCGCAATGGGGATTTAATCCA
>ML776995.1:518280-533570 GCA_009831015.1 Picea engelmannii
TTTCTGAATCTAGCTTGTAGTTTGATTCTCCTATTCCCTTGATGGGATATTGATAATCATCTCCAAGAGTTACTTTCTGAGAAAACTTCTTTTCTGAAATACAAGAGAGAGTATTTTTCTTACCTGTCATATGCTTTAATGCATCGCTATCAATGAGCCATGTGTCCTCTCCAGGTGATACAAATCCTGAGAGAGATGAGATTAAGACATGGTCCTTAATCATCTTCATAGGTGGTTCTTCATCTTCGGCAATGTGAGCATGTTGCCTTTTGTGCTTCCTCTTGTACTCTTCTCTTCTAACTGGACAATTATTCATCTTGTGTCCCATCTTATCACAATGATAACATTGTATAGATGAGATATCTCGTCCCTTGCGTTGTCCTTTCTTCTGAAAATTTCTTGAATGAGATTCTTGGTTGTTGAACTTGTTTGATGGTTGCAGTTCTCTATGAGATTCCCTTTTGAAGTAGGGTTTCTTCCTTCCTCCTTTTGTATGAGTAGCTAGGGCTTGATCATCGTCCCTTACTAGTAGTGCTTCACAGTTGGCTACCCTTGTCTCTTCTTGGGTGCATTCTTCCCATAGGCTTTCAAACTGTAGTTTTTCCTTTCTGCCACATACTGACTGGATGAAGGTATCCCAAGGTCTTGTGAGACCATTTAGGGTGGTTATTACAAATTTGTCTTTGTCAATGGTGTCTCCAATCGCTTTCAACTATTCTTTTATTTCAGAGATTCGGGAAAAATATTCTTGAATCAATTCTCCTTTCTAAATCTTGGTATTCTTCAACTGAGTTCTGAGATTCATCTTTCGGTTGATGTTCTTTCCTTCATATAGTTTTATTAGAGCATCAAACATCTCCTTCGGGGTTTTCTTTGACAATTCATACAGGATCAGGTGGTCTTTGATTGAATTTGCAATGATTCTCTGAGCCCTGATTGAGTCCTTCTGATGCTTCGCTTTCTCTACAACATCTTCAGGTTCCTCCACTTCTTATTTGATAAATACTGATAGGTCATTCTCTGCAAGGATCAGACCGATCCTTTACTTCCAGGCATGGAAGTTGTCTATGCCTTCTAGTTTCTCAACAAGCTTTGTGCTTGCAGACATCTTGTAGTTTCGGCAACAAAAATAACCAAAAAATTGAAAGTGCTCGAAATCAAATTTTGACCTTACCAGGAGGTGCGCTTGGCTAAGGAAAGTAGCCTGGTGTCCTCAGATCTGAGAAAATCCAAATTTTACCCCGTCAAATCTGATCTGCGGATTTCTGGACTAGTGCTTCCGGTACTTCTGGTACTCTGGTACGTCTGTACTTCTGGTACTGGTTTTCTGGTACTTTCGGTACTTCTGTGAAACTAGGTTTTCACTTTCCGAGAGATCCATCCACTGAAAAGGTGCGCTCTAGGTGCCAAATTGATCCTTGGGGGAGGGCGCAGCTTTCTAGGAGGTTAGGGAGCTGAAAATATTCACTTTTGCAAAACCCTAATTTTTGGGTACGTTAAAAGTGACGTTTTTCCTCTTGCAAATAATGCTTTCTTCAAGTTGGCTCTGATACCATGTTAATGTTTATGCCATTATTATAGTTTTTTGCATTTCAATAGATAAGAGCATAATAAGAACAAGATCACTGAGAAATACACATTCACAAGAGACACATCATTTATCCTGGGAAACCCTCTAGGGGAAGAAAACCCAGCAAAAACTTCCTTATCATAAATAGCTTATACAATGTTCAAGAGATAACTCAAACCAATACAGAAAGTCCTCCCCAATAGATGTGCCACTCTTCTTCTCCTCTCTCCAACAGGTAATTGCAGCTTGCCTCATAAGAGAATGAGCAAGTGAGTTGTGTGTTTGAAGTGAGGCACTAGCCTCTTATTTATATCAAACTGGCATGTGTGAAAGGTCACAACTGGCAGGGCCGACCTCTCACTCTGGGTGGGTAAACCCACCTTTAATTAATTTTGGGTCTTCCATTATAACTGGTGGGGCCAACTTCTTATTCTGTCCTTTGTAATTGTCCGATGACCAATCCGCAAAAGGAGATTTGGTCCTTATACAATTACCGACATGATTAATCCTCAATGGGCATTAATCCAATAACAATAATAATAATAATGACATGATTAATCTGCAATGGGGATTTAATCCAATAACAAAATAATAATAAGAATTCTCTTCGCAGTTACATTATTTCAACATTTCCCATGTCAATTTTTATGGTCATTCCATTTTCCCCTCAGCCCCTGATGGAGTGAATCACCTCCTGAACCAATAAGATATTATCAACCATCTATATTTTCTCAACAAATCCCCCCTGATTTTGGGAGATGAGATATGGGAGAAGAGGATTAATGTGGTTGGAAATAATTTTTGAGATAATTTTATAAGACACATTGCATAATGAAATGGGATGAAACTTTGCAAATGAGAGATTGTTTCTTCGGGGATTAAAGCCAAGAATGTAGAATTGGTGTTTCCTCCAATTTTAGCTAATATTAGAACCAACTGTACCATTCTAAGGAGATATTTCTTGATTATGTGCCATCATTTTTTTATAGTGGGTTGAGAATTTGTTTGGGCATGGTGCCTTATCATAATTCATTTGCTCAATGACCCAAAAAATGTATTTCTCAGTCACGAGCCTATTCAACACTCCATTTTCCTACAAACTTATCAGTGAGGGAATATTATTCAACATACTTTCCAACACATTGAGTTTGTTTCTCCCTCTTTTGTATATAACTTCTCAAAATGTCTTTGAATTGTAAGTTTTACTTGATCAAAACCTGATACATTGACCCCATATTCATTTTCTATCTCTTTTATTTTATTTTTTTTAAGTTTGGCCTTTGCTTGATGATGGAAGAATTTTGTGTTTCTATCCCCATCTTGTACCCATAGACTCTGGGATTTAAGGTGCCATTTCTCTGCTTCAAATCTCATTGTTTTTTTTTTATTTTTTAGAAAGAGATGTTGTTCCTCTGTCAGAAGAGCTTGTGTTACTTGTTCATTTTCTATTTTTCCCCTCATTTCTTCCATTCTTTCTTTAGAACCTCTGATTTCATTATTGGAATTATTTTCTTTAACTTTATCCCCTCTTTAAGATCGTGTTTAGTCGATTTTACTTTTTGTTCCCAAATGAACATAGGGGAAATAGAGACCAATTATTCCAGGAAGCAGAGACCAGATCAAAAAGGAGGGGTGTTGGAACGTAGTGGGCGGACCCAGGGTTAATCATTAATAAACCAAAAAAACCCTTAGACACCAACCCTTTCAGCATCACTTGCAATCAATTGAAGTCTCACCCAAGGAATCTAAAGGGGCTACAGGAACCAAGTTTCTGCAATGATGAGGGGAAGTGAGGCATTCAACATAACCATACTATGTATTATCCATTCATCTACTGTGTGTGTATTTTTTATTACTTAACCATTAATCACCATTCAATATACCATTTGTGCAACATTACTTCACTTAAAATTCATTCATTCATCATTAACTCAAGTGCACAGGATCGTAACAGCATATATTAGTGACATATTCAGAATATTAATAATTTACCATAATTGTGCAGTAACATTAAACATCATATGCATCAGAAACATAACACATAAAAACAACACATCAAGTCAAAAGTTTTTAATGTGGTTCACCCCAAATTGGGCTATGTCCACAACGGTTGGCTTCTTATTTTATTCATTCGCAATCTCCTTACAACTGTGCATTGTGCTTACAATAACATATATCAGTTGATATTACCCAAACCTGCCTCAGTCATTTTGTTGCAATGCGAGCCTAAATCTCAAAAACCTCAGTCATAACTGTTGGCCCTTGACTAAGTTTTGGAGAACCTTGGTCACGTTTTACCAATTTTGGGACTTCGACAGGCTGGTCGAAGGCGGAGCACAAGGCAAAGCGGATATCATGGGACCTCGGCCCCTTCTTAGGGCATTTTTTGGGTTTAGGGTTTATGTAATGGGTATGGGATGTCGACCCATGGGTTTACCCATGTTTAGGCCCTTTTGTAATGTATAAATAGAAAGATAGGTGATGTAAGTAGGAGAGATCTAGTAGAATCGGCTTAGTGTAGAGCTAGAGGCTTTGTGCATACTGTGTGTTAAGAACTTGCAGAGCTAAGTGAAAGTGATTGTAAGAATCTTATGTGTAGATGATAAGAAGGATTTATGTTTAAACCTAGCTCAAGGAAGGAGGATCTGACGAGGTGTGCGCATATCTCCTATCCTATGTGGAGTGGGTTCCTATGGCTCTATGCTTGTAGAATATTGAAAGAAAACAATAAAGAAGAGAAGAGTTGGTGGACGTAGCCTCACACTGGGGTGAACCACGTATATCCTATGTTGTGGTTGCTTTGTGCATTCTAGTTGTTATGTTATTGTTGTGATGTATGCTTAGTGCAATGCTATATGTTAGATGCATATGATATAATAGCTTAGTGCTTAGTAATGTGAATGAATGCTAGATATGATCTATTTCTATGTGCTAAGTGTTGGATGTATTAGATCTTGTTGAATATTGTGTTGCTCTGTAACTAGGATTTCAATCTGCGATGTGAATAAGGGTTAAATGTTGATGAATGTTGACTGTTAAGTGCTCTGTTAGTGTTATAATGACAAATATGTGTCTCAACTAGGTTGTAGACACTTGAGTCCTACAACCACCCCTCTACCTCAGGTGAGACTTCATCTACTTCGCAGGTGTTGCCAAAAGGGTCGATAGTTAGGGTTTTTTTGGTGCATTGTTGAATCATTGAACCCTGGGTCTACCCCTATGCCAACAAATGGTTCTGTTTTCGGGACCTGAAACTGTGATTTCTAGGAACTGAAGAAAAGAGAAAGCTTTGTGCATAGATTTGTTGCCCTAGTGTGCGGTATTCTACTTGACTTGCGAATCTCTGTGCTAAGAAGAGAAGTCTGATCTGAAGAAAAGAGGTAAGATCTTGAAGCTTTGTGATCTGAGAAAGGTAAGATAGGTGAAAATTTTCATTTCGAAAGAATGGATCTAGGTATGTTTAATAGATTTTGTCCTAGTCTGAAAACTAGGGTACAACTAGAAGAAACAAGATTTGATATGAATAGATCTGATAAGAATAGTGAAATATATGTTATTCCTATGCATAGAAAGAATGTTTGGACTAACAAATGGATGCAGGATCCTAGAAAGAATTCATTGCAGGTTAGTTACTGTGATCCTAGTGCGGAGTACAGGAAATGTTGGGGGTCATTTAAAAGAAAGAGAGGATTAACTCTTTGCTATAGTTGTAGAAGACTGAGACATCTTGCTAAGGAATGCCCTGGTAGAGATCCTATTTGTCTTTGTTGTAAGGCTAATGGACTTAAAGTTTTGGATTGCCCTAGAATGATTGCTAAAGTTGAAAAGATGAATATGAGACAAGAAAACCATGAGACATGCCAAGAAACTAAGGATATGATAAAACCCCAGAAAGAATCAGAGACTATATTATTACATATGAAAGAAACCCTAAATGATCACAGAGATATCAACTTATCAGAGATCTTAAAAGAGAAGGAGCGCATAGAAACAAGAATAGGAGACTTCGACGTAGACTATGTTTTAGATGAGGAAACCCAGATGAATATCATGACAGAAAGAACTTGGGAAATTTTGGGAAAGCCTGCTATGGTTCCTTCATTAGGAGGAATAGGATTATTTAGAGGAAAGTTGATAACCCTATGTGGAAGACTTACCCAGACATATATGAGTGCTCATGGAACTTCGACAGAATAAGAATTTGAGATCATTAAGTTTGTTGAGAACAGTGCCCCATTTTCTATTTTGCTAGGAAAAACCTGGATTGAGAAAGATCAGATATGAAGGAAACAAGAAGAGGAGGATCTAGAACATAAAAAGCAAGAACTAAGAGATTTCATGGCTAGGAAAATAGTGCACTTACTGGAAGAACAAGAGGACCATTCGAAGCTACTAAGGACCAAAGATCTGGACGTCAAAGTTGAAATAACATAGGAAGACTCTAAACACCTTTATGTACAAGAGAGTAGAGCACCTACCCCAGAAAGAGAAGAAGTATTACCCTTGAACTCTATGAAAGACCATCCACAGTGTGAAGTTACTATGCCAAGAGGAGATAAGAACAATAATGGAAAGAGGAAACCAGTGACTCGGATTACAGGAAAGAAAGCCAGAAAGCTCAGCAAGAAGAAAGCAAAGCTTGAGAAATTGCAAGAAGTACCAGAGAGGACTTCACAGAAAGAAGGTTTGCAAAAATGGAACTTCATCGGGATATCAGAACAACAAATATTGGCACTTCACCACAGCGAAGCAATATGACCATTGGAGGCATCCCAACCATTAGAACGACACTCCATAATGGCTAGAAACACAGTTATTGCTGAAACATTCGCCATTGGACCATTGGGACCATGCCATAACAGATGGAATTGCATTGATTGAGGAATTCATGCCCGTTGGAAGATTCTGATACGACGTTGTCTATTTATCTCGTCAAGCATTGCACCAAGAACACTTTTGCCAATTGTGATTATCTGAGCTCACAGAGAACTAGTTGCTTTCGCGTAGTGATTATTGAGACCTTGCCATCCGTTTTGTTACATTGAGTGTTGTTCACCGACCTGAGATATCAAATCTCGAGTGTGCATTTCAGATGAAATTAGCGCAGTAGAAATTTTTTTCGAAGAGATCCTAATAGACCTCATGGTCGATAAAGTGATGTTAGTAAGCATCCAAGCCTCATCGACGAGACGAGTGAAAGCATCCTTGTCGACTGCTCGTGGATCTGGACCATCTCGAGCTACGACGGAGAAACAAACGAAGCATTGTGATAACTTAGTGAATGTGAAGCTCATCCCATCTATCCTTCCCGACTACATCCCACCTCTAGCTGGCGCGGTGAGTCCTGACAGTGTCTTGAGGGACTTAGAATACACAGTCATCACTGCATACCTCCCGAAGGGGATACGCACAGTCAGACCGCAGTTGGAGAGGATTTCGACGCTGAAGATTAGAGACTATAACCTAGGAAACCGTAAGAACTATGGCATGCTCGCACCATACAAATATTTGACCAGGACGAAGGGGAAGAAGTCAAAGATCATCCCCCATCCATGGACCATGGACATCGTGAGATCCACTATCTTGAACGTGATGAAGATACCACACTTTAGAAGACATCAAGAGGTTAACACGTGTGTTAAGATCATGTTGTCGTGCTTCCATGGTGGTTATCTATGGTTGGACAGACGCATCACCATAGATCCAGCGTTGATCCATCAGATCACTAGACTAACCATGCAAGGACCAGACCCACAAGAATTTTATCCAAGGAAGGTTGTTGATCGCACGCTGGCATAGACAATCAAAGACACCTATGGCAATGTGGAAAAGGGGAAGAGGGGCTACAAATTAGCCTCCATCCAGACTGGCGCAGTGCGCCTAGCCTGCCAGTTGATTGTTGGTAATCTAGTAAGGAAGAACAGACCCACACAAGTCATGGGGATTGTTGTCGACCTCGCAGGAAAATGCATGGAAGGGCTACCTCATCAACCAATTAGAGCAAGACTATCATGAAGCTCGGGATCAACACTACGAGTTCCACTTCAGTTGGTTTTTTATCCTCATTGCCTTCATTGCTTGGGAGATGCCAAAAGGTGCGACCTACCCCGAGATTGAGCCATCATAACCCTTAGTCGCGAAGTTCACCTCGCTCTGGTATTCAAGCGACATGGATAAACAATTGTAGTCAAGCGTGGTGTTCCACACCTATTACCTGCAGTTGAAGAGGGCTATTGAGTCTTCCCCTCACATGACACCGAATACCCTACACAGGTTCATACCATTTACAAAGTTTCGTGCAAATAGACATTTTATTTATATCACTATGCGAGGAGACGAACATAAAGAAGAGCTCCAATCTTAATACAAACTCACTGAGGAGGACATGGAAGAAATAACTAAGGAGTGGCCCACAGAGCTCATTATACCAGTCAACCAGGAAGAACTGTCCGACCTCGACCTAATCGGAAGTCCTCTGGTCACTCGTGAAGAGTATGATGCACCCAGCAGTAGCAGAAGGAAGAAAAAGGAAGAGGTACAGAAGCTGAACAGTGCATCAGAAGAGACTGCTTTAGACTCACCTAGAGGGGGAGGTCATGATGAAGTAGACAAAGAAGAAAACAAAGGAGAATAAGACAAGAAGAAACAAGGCAAAGTAACACCACCTAGGGACCCTATTGACGAAGTTGAGACCTCCAAGAAAAGAAAGGTTTCCCCGACGAAACCTACATCATGGAAGAAGTCCAAAGCTAATAAACCATAGATGCAGACTGTGCTCACGATGGATGACATAGATTTCATCACCATCGTTGTCTCAGATACCTCAAAATATATCTTACAGTGCAATGAAGCCAAACAAGAGACCATGTATGAAAGAATTGAAGTAGAGATGAAAGGGGTACAGCAAGCCCTCCACTCCAGTCGCGCAGTGTCTACTGCGCCCCCGCCATCAGAAGGAACAAAGTTGGGAGATGAACCTGCCCAACTCCAACGAATAGTAGATGCAACTGAAGATATCCTTCGTCATGTTTAGGAAGAAAAAGAGAAGGCCACATAGGCCTTCAAGCAAGCAAAAGAGGAATCCAGAGAACAACGTCGGTTTGCGCAATAGGAAAAAGACGACATCCAAGCCAAGTTTGCAGAGGATGGAGCACAGATCCAAAAGGAGAAGGAATAGTTGCTCACAGAGCAGATTGGAGTTAAAGAAGAAGTCATTAGAGAACTTCGCTCTATGATGGGTTTAGAACAGATGGAAGAAGACCCAGTAGAAACACAATTAGGGAAGCTTGTCGAAGCCATTCAACAGCTCCAACAAAGGATAGACGAACTGGAGTTACAAGTAGTGTCAAGAACTCCGCAGGAAGTGCGAGATATAAGAGAAGAAACTGCGAGGAGCGTAGTTGAGAGAATCAAGGCATTAGCCTTGGGATGAAAACATCTCAGCAATTGAAGTGAGCAGACCTATGAGCGCCTTGCAGAGGACCCTGAGCTAAGGACACTAAATTCACAGCTCCAGGAGGCAAAACAACAAGAAGCAATGATGCAAGCGCAGTTGAATCTAATGTCACCGGATGAGAGGATGAAAAGAGCCCAAGAATAGTGCATGGTTCAGCAGCAGGCCCACGCCATCTAGAGTAAGGTCATGGAAGTGACCCAATGACTCCCGCCAGTGCAGGATGAAGCCTGCACACTTTTTGAGGAGATTGAAGGACAAGGTGCATAGCTAGAACAAGTAGTCACCTCAGTTGAATAGTGATTGGATGGACCTATCACCGAGAAGTTCATTCAGGAGTTCGTCGAGCAGGAGGCTCTGGCTAAGAAACAGGTCGAAGAAGCTCAAGCCAAGCTCGAGGCATTTGAGGCAGAGTTACCCAGATCAAAGTGACTCGGGATGAGTCACAGGTAAGTGTTGGGGGCCTGTTGTCCCTTGACCAAGTTTTGCAGAACCTTGGTCATGTTTGACCAATTTTGGGACTTTGATAAGCTGGTCGAAGGTGAAGCACAAGGCGAAGCGGAGATCATGGGATCTCGGCCCCTTCTTAGAGCATTTTTTGGGTTTAGGGTTTATGTAATGGGTATGGGATCTCGGCCCATGGGCTTACCCATGTTTAGGCCCTTTTGTAATGTATAAATAGAAATCTAGGTGATGTAAGTAGGAGAGATCTAGTATAATCGGCTTAGGGCAGAGCTAGAGGCCTTGTGCATACTGTGTGTTAAGAACTTGCAGAGCTAAGTGAAAGTGATTGTAAGAAGCTTGTGTGCAGATTATAAGAAGGCTTTGTGCTTAAACCTAGCTCGAGGAAGGAGGATATGGTGAGGTGTGCGTAGATATCCTGTCCTATGTGGAGTGGGTTCTTATGGATCTATGCTTGTAGAATATTGAAATAAGACAATAAAGAAGAGAAGAGTTGGTGGACGTAGCCCCAAACTGGGGTGAACCATGTATATCCTGTGTTGTGGTTGCTTTGTGCATTATAGTTGTTATGTTATTGATGTGATGTATGCTTAGTGAATTGATATATGTTATATGCATATGATATAATAGCTTAGTGATTAGTAATGTGAATGAATGCTAGATCTGATCTATTTCTATGTGCTAAGTGTTGGATGTATGAGATCTTGTCGAATACTACGCTGCTTTGTAACTAGGATTTCAATCTGCAATGTGAATAAGGGTTAAATGTTGATGAATGTTGACTTCTAAGTTCTATGTTAGTGTTATAATCACAAATTTGTGTCCCAGCTAGGTTGTAGACACTTGAGTCCTGCAACCACCCCTACCTCTACCTCGGGTGAGACTTCATCTGCTTCGCAGGTGTTTTCGAAAGGGCCGATATTTAGGGTTTTGTTGGTGCGTTGTTGAAGCGTTGAACCTTGGGTCTGCCCCTATGCCAACAATAACTCAAAACACCCGAACACTTAGCCAATTCTTCACTTAATCCCTCTCTCTCTCTGACTTCTTCTACCCCAAAACCCATTACAATTTATAGCTTTACAATAGGGCTAAGCTCGTTACAAAATGGCTACAAAGTGGACATAATGTCCCCAATATCCTAACTACTTTATTCCTTTTGCACGTTGACTCTCAAACATGCTCCAATTTCTTTTCATTGCGCACTCCTCATTAGCTAAAATGTTATGTGATATGTTGTACGTGATTCCCAAGACTTATCCAAAATAGCCTGCTCCAACAAGGGGTCTTGGAACCAAAAAGGATTGAAGTGGAAAGTAATGGGGCCAAGGGTCTTTGGTCCTGCAAAAAAAAGAGAGATGGGACAATGGTTAGATCCATACCAGGGAAGGATATCAAAAGATGGCATGGCAGGATCTTCCAGAAAGGAACCACTAATAAGAAAATGGTCCAACTAAGCAGCAATATGGCCAGGTACTAGCCTTTTGTTGGACTAGGTAAATCGACCTTTGACAGCTTTGATATCAACTAGGTTTATGGAGGTCATAAATTCCTCCATGTTTTCACGAAAGGGATCACAAACCATATTACCCGCTTTCTTCTCATTTGAATTCAGGTTAGTATTAAAGTCTCCAGCTATAATGTATTTGGGGGAGATATTTCTTTCTTAGAGGTTTAAAAGAGAATTTCAACAATATGATTTTTCCTGGGGAATGGATGTCATATAAATATTAATCAAGGAAAGAGACATACCAATGGGAAGGTGAACCAGATCCACCTGTAGCTGGTGCAGAGAGTATTTCTAGTTTTCCAATCTGAAAATTATTGGATTCCAGAGTGTACAAATACCACCTAAGGTACCTCTTGAGATGACCACCAAACTTTGCAAGAGTTCCAAATGAATTCAATTTCTTAAAGGACATCAAAGACCTTCATTTTAATTTCCTAGAGAAAAAGGACATGGGGTTCCTTCTTTAACCAAATATATGATAAGTGACAATTTGTTCTACTCCCAAGCCCTCTCCAATTCCAGGAAATTGTCTTTATAATTTTCTATTGGTTTTAGAGACTCCCCCTCTTGCGGGGTTAGGTCCACCTTGATTTCTAGAAGCTCTTGGTTTCTTCTGCAAACACGCATCTAGAGTGCCCTGTTTTCCAAGATCTATCTTCCTTTTCCTTGCTTCTTCTCTTCTTTGACAAGAGGTTTTTGGGATGATTCTTGATCTATCTCTTTTTCAAAACTTTCTTCTATCTCCCCTTCCTCATGATTCATCGATTCAGGACCTAGATATAGGACACGATGGGGATGGAAAATGGATTCGGGTAGTGGGGAAGCTTCNGGGGGGGGGGGGGGGGGGGGTTCATTGATTGGAACTCCTCCCTCTAGCGGGTGTACCATGGGGTTTATTTGGTTCTCTTCCTTGGGATAGTCTTCCATGTCGTATAGGAATTCATATTTATTTTTGGATACCATTGGATATTGTCCTTTTTAGTAGGTGGAGGATGAACGGTTGGGGTGGGAACTTATATTAGAGGGAGCTCCAGCAGAAGACTGCATCTTTTCCTTATTTCGGTGAATATTATATTTTGAGGGTTGTCTTCTTTTCCTGGGTTGCTTCCATTGATCATTTTCTTCCGGTGTAGCTTGCTCTATGATCGCTTTAGGGTATTTCTTAGAAAATTGGCCATACTCGTGGCAACATCATATTTAACTACAAAGTAAACAACTTAAGATGCACAATATTTCAGCTTACCCTTGGCATGTTGCATGTTCCGCCCAGATAAACTTTTCTGACAAAATGATACTAAAAGGATTGTACCCTATGGATTAATGCATAATGCACTACAAATGATCTTCTAAGATCAAATTATAATAATTTAATGTTTCAAAACTTTCTTTAATAAATTGACTTCTTATATAAAAACTTGTATCCTTATATTTATACACACAAAAAAAAATCCCTTTATAATGCATTAAATTTTTTTTATTAAAGAGATCTAATTGAATCATTGAAATATTGAGAGTTGGCTCTTCAACCATTCATACAACAAACAAGGAAACTTAGGGAAAAAAAATTCATGCAAATATATATAGATATACCTCTCCTTCCATATTTTGATGTTAGTTATCAAGTTCTTGGTCTCTCGTCATGCAAACTTATGTTCCTTCTCAGATAACTAGTCTTGGATTTCCTCTCGAGAAGGCTTCCACCTCATTCTCTCCCCTCATCATGCAATACAAAACCTTCAGGTCCTAGCAATGGAACCATTTGTTGGCTCTTTATCCACTCTCTCATTGGGGGATTGAAGACTCGAGTTTCTTCAAGCTTTGACCAACAAAACCCCAAGGCACTGATATATTCAATATTTAGTCTAAGACCAAATAATATCTCACATGAATGCCATGAGAATCACAAAGACCGTTAGTTTTGTGTTGGATGCGAAGGGATAGTGCATATAGGAAATCCTCTCAGGTATAAATACAGTCATTCATCCATAACTAAGTATCAGAGTGTTATGCATCAGAAAGTAAAGCAAATATACATTTAAACCATAACACACATGAGATTGCAGAGAGAAAGGACTTCATATTTCATTCATTAGATTTGAATGCATTCGAATACAAAATTCATAACAAAGATATGCACCAAGCACTCTAGATCCATACAACAGTCATAACATACATACGTGTCATGCACTCTAGCCTCTTTTCTTCATTCCTACATAGCTCTTTACTCTATAACAGACTCATGCAAGACTTAGACAAAACTGGATATGGATCTCTTTCTTTGTGTTCTAGTTGACTCTTTGTTACAGTGATGAACTCTTTGTTACTATGCTCTACTCTTTATCTTTCCCATTCCACTCTCTTGAGTGAATAAAATATCCACACCCTTTATGTGTTCTCATGCAACCCCTATATCTTCCTGGAGTGTGGCAATCCTAACTAACTTTCCATCTCATCCATACCCTTTCCCATGATCCTTTGGGTCGTTATAATACTTGATTGTCAAAGATTCCCGAAGATACGCTCAAAATCGGTCCACATGCATTCTTCTTCTTGATTCCTTGCTCGCAATACCAAATGGGGTTGGCGCACAGTATTCCTTTGGTTGGTGTTGATGTTGATCCTTCCTGACACCTCACAGTATATCTTCATGGGTGTACATGCACAATATTGATTGATGGGACATGCACAACTTCCTCAAAACCTTGGGTGCCAACATTGAGCTATTTTTATTATTTTCAGATAAAGTTGAAAAAATATTATGAAATTTTTAGGACGACACAAAATTTGGTGATACTTTAAGATTGGTATAAACATTTTTAAAATTATAATTTTAATTAGGTAATCCTTTAATATTGGTATATGTATTTTTAGAATTATAATTTTAACTAAATCAATAAAATGGTATTGGTACAATGTTAATGTGTTTTGTCAACTTGGTTTAGCTTGGGTGGTTGGGAGGATTAATTCCCCACCCAAGTTCAATTCCCATAAGTGACATTTTGAGATCTTAAAGAGTATATTATTGTAATGGCTTCAAGCCTTGTTGTTGATCGGCTTTGTGCCTTGAATATTCTAGGGTTTCACTTAGGTATTGTTATCGCACAGTTTGTATTTTAGGTCACAAGCTATAGGATAAAGGACAAACTGGCGTAACAGGAACCTTCCACACCCAATGTCACCTCGATGGGGAGGTTCTTTCTGTTTAGGGATGTTAGCCCAGGGGAGACGTCCCCGGTAACCTGGGGTTTGAAGAGGCAAAGGATACAAGGTCAAGTCTTAAGATTTCCCTCCTCGCAGGTTACCACCAGTATCAGATAGTCCGGCTAATCAGCCAATAAAAGAAGTGTAGGCCCTGTTGAAAACACATGCCCGGAACAAGATAATAACAACACAATATATATATATATATATATATATATATATATATATATTTGCAAGCTATAACTCAAAGGGTTAGTACTTCTTTAACTATCTGATTTCATTTAATAAGCAATGCAATAGATACAGGATGAAAGTCAACGTTTTGTTAATTAGCCTAAGAAAGATCATCAATTCATCAATATCTACCAAAATGACCAAGCCAACAGTATATTCAATCAATAATTTGTTCAATAAATGCTTGACGTCATCACTCAATTGCTTATTATTACACCTTTGTTGCGTCAAGATGAGATATTCACTATGACGTCAGCCTTTATTTTGCTAGTAAATGTTAGTTAGGGTTTTAAATTTAGGGTTTTGAAGGTAGTTTTTGTACACTAGAGGCTCAACGTTGGAGATCTAACCAGTGCCTTAGGGTATATGGAGTCAAAATTAAGGGCACAAGGTCTCGGGAGGATAAAAAAACTTAGAGACTGGAAGGTAGGGTTTTATGGTGCTGCAAAGGCAGGGCCCTAGAATCAAAACCCTAGGGGAAAGAGGCTCACTCCGGTGTTTCTTAAGCAAGGCCTCGTGCTCTTTCCTCATTCTCTAAATAAACTTGGCAAAACGGTTATCTCAAAGTATAAATTTAAGGGAGAAAGTGTTGCAAAGGCAAGGCCTTCAAACCCTAGAAGGTGAAACCCTAGGTGTAGTCAAACTAGGCCTAGGACGTCTCCTTTTTTCAACCTATATCTTCAACGCTAGCTCAGAAAAAGGAAAACAAGTGTAGCAACGGCTAGGCTATATCTTCTTTCTTCAATGGCTGAAAACTATTTCTCAACAAGGGGACATATAGCAATGACCTACTTGTGTGCTTGTTACCTAGGGTTTTAAAATCAGCAAATTTATAAGTAAATGCAAGAATACTAACCTACAAC
>ML776995.1:534254-547787 GCA_009831015.1 Picea engelmannii
CAGAGGACACTGCCTTGGCGTGGTGACCAGAGCTGACAGTGTTACCCACGAGTATTTTCGCAGAAATGATAAGGCTGGCTCGTGATGAGACCCCCTTTCCCTTGGCCATGCAACCAAGGGTCATTGCCCTGGCATGGTAACCAAATAATGGCAATGTCATACTGCTAGATACCTATGAACCTAATGGGTCGGCTCGTGATGAGACCTCCCATCCTCTTGGTTAGGTCTTGTTTTATTACTTTTCTTTGGGTCCCTTTTGTTTCTTATCGAGAGGCCTTTTATTGCCTTCTTGAGGATCCCTAGGTGAAGCATCTCTAGGTTTCATTTCCTATATCTTTTATCTTTTACCAGTTGCTTTTACCTCCTGGGCCTTTAGCCCCTTCTTCCCACAGGACAAAGTGTAACCCCTCAAATAGGTCATCCTAATGCCCAGACTAGGGAAATGGGATGGATGTATGGGAGATAAGATGTAAAATGATAATATGGTGGGAGCGGACAATGGCTCTTCAAATCCCCCCTAGTGGCTAACCAAAACCATGGATACAATCTTGCTAGGGCACCCCGTTAATCCCCCCAACAATGGTCAAGTGGGTTAGTGTAAGATCCAAGCAGTTGTCAGAAATGTAAGGAACTTGATGCATATATCTAAAAGTTATAATGATCAAACATGACACATACCATGATACCTGGACCAATTACCTCATGGAACAAGAGTCTTCTCTGATGCAAGTCCAAGCCGATGGTGATGGATGTTGCTACTACTGACAGGACAAATCTGATGAAGAAAAATAAGGACGAGCCCTCCAGGGCCATGCTCAGGTCAATCCTACTCTCGGTACTCCATGTCTAGGACCTGTGGGCCTCGAGACATGATCTCCTAGTTATCCCTAGAAATCGGGGATAACATGTACCATCCTAGGTTTTATAAGGAGAGTTTAAGTTAAGATGATTATTTATACTTCAAACATGATTAATAAATAAATTAATAATAAGAAATGAAAAAACAAGTCAAATTGAAAATATGGTGCATATTTTTTTTATGTTAGGGGTTGGTATTTACTATCTGATTATTTTTTTTCATAAAAACATTAAGCAATTAAAACTCATAATCATCAAAATTTCTCCTCGAATTGGGTGACACATGGGCATGATGGTACTTTTGTTGATGGCGTGGAGGTTTGCATTTCCCCTTCATTCATACAAACAAGCACTCATCCAACTACCACTGCCTTATCCTCCTCCTTCTCACGCACATGTGATCATGGCTTATCCAGGTCTATTCTGCATGAGGCTATAGGAGATGTGGGAAAGTACATAGCCATTTTTCTTAGGTTAGATCATGTTTGAGTTTTCATTTCCTTCAATGAGTTAAATTTGAAATCATATCCTAGAAATATTCTTCGTCATGAAGCATAGCAAGGAAGTAAAGGTTGGCTTGGATCCTTCTCCAATTGCATACATTTGTTTTATTATGATCCATGTTTGCAAGTGGAAGTTTATTACATTCATAATTACAATGTCCCCTTGTGTTGTCCATACTAGGAGGACCCATGTCCGTAAAACTCGAGTTTCCCTCACGATTGAGTAGGTTGCACAACATTACCAGAGCTCAATCCCCCATGAAGTGAAAGAAGTCATGCAACCGTTGGAAGAGGATGTTAAACTTATTTGGTCCTATCATGAGGATGAAGAGGTGGACAAGTAGGTTGGTAACATCATTCCTAATACGGGATGCACTCGGAATATGGATACCAAGTTTCATAAAACGTTGGAGCTCTAATAGCACACCAAGACAATGGTGGCCAAAGGCATGATCCCAAAGGACCGGGATTAATTCTAGTTTAAGCAGCATTTGGATGCTCTCGAAAATTAGAATAGATTTATCCTTACCATGGTCTCTTGGCTGGTAAAAATGAATGGGGGATCTCTCCAATTAGCATGAGATGGTAGCTCGCTTGCTAGGTCTCTTTGGCCTCCTCTGGATCTTGAGAACATAGCAGATACCTCCCAATCGGATCCTCAGGTGCATCATCTACATGATTGAGCTTGGCTATGCTTCTTCATGTCAGATCTTATATAGTTTAATCTTTCTATCAAACAAATATATTTTTATTTTGTCATGGCATGTATTTTCCTTCAGACTCTCAGACTAGTTTATGTTACTTTCAGTTATAATCTACTACAGTCAAATTTTGAATGTTGTCCTAGTTTCCCCTTAAGAGCATGTTGGTAGTTTTATGGGTTTTTTGAAATTCCTCCGATAGGCATTATGATTCCATGGGCATCCTGAACATGTTTGATATCCTATATTTTAATAAAATTTCTTACTTACAAAAATAAATCATCAAAATTTCTTAAAACAAAGATGTTTTAATTTAATATTGAAAATTTTATGAAAATAGGTTTTAATATTTTGAGGATTAAAACATTCTCCAAAGTTTCAAGACTTACTAAAAATCTACAATTCCTTAAAATTAACTATGTTCCATTTATCACATAGTGTTTTTTATAACAAATTTGGAAAGTCATCTTATTTAAGTTGGCATCTAGACTAATGTCTACATATTTTAAAGCAATGCATGTCAAAACAAGTGTTGCATGGAAGTGTAGTCCCTGTCGAGTTGGAATGGGAATAAATTCACTCCTATGGTGGGACCGAGGGAGAAATAGAAGCCCGAAGCAGCGGACACGTGGGAATCAGCTTGAAGTATAGGTGGTATCCATGCAGAAAATGACTCGTGCCATTATGTCACACGCCAGCCATAAGACATCGGGATGGTAGATGACTTGGGGAGAATGTCACTACAGAAGTAAGGCCAGAGCCCTGAAGAACCGGAATCTCGAATTCCCGGATTTGTTAATCATAATATTATATTAATATGGGGTTAAACGACAATCTAACGAGGATGTCAATCCTGATGCATTTTTTATAGATGTAATACTCATGTTTAATTTTTTTCCTGAAGCATGTATATTTCAAATATGAGACTTAGAAAATTTACGTCGTAATGACTTGAAGCAATAGAAAAGGATTGTAGTAGTTTTTTTTGGGGGGGGGAAATAAAGGTTCCAGGAATCACACACATTAAACATTCAAATTTAATAAACACAATTTCCTGACATCTAGCATAGTTGAAGATAAAAATTTCTCAACACATAAAAATAAAAAAAGATGATCGACATGCATAAAGAGAACTAATTTAGCATTCCAAAAACAGGCCCACAAGGCACCGTCGAGATTGTTCCAGAAGTAGTTTTCTTTGAAATTTATCAAAAAATAATAATGTTTATTACATATTTCTGGAAATTTAAATGTGTTTGTCATATAGACTGGGATTGGGGCTCCCGTGGACCATAAAAGAAATAAGTACAAGAAATAGGACTGTAGAAAGAAGAAGTGGGCAACGGTAGAGAGGAAGACCTGAAAAGAAGAAATTGGAAGTTATCAGTCTTTTGTTAGAGATTTATATTTAAAGAGGTGGAATAACTGGATTGATAAAGAAAGCAATATGTGATCAGTATAGGCTTACTATGATGGTATCTATTTCTCCCTTTACTATTTTCTTGTTGATGCCTTTTTATTGCTCTCGTCGACGACCACTGGAATCGTACCAACTGGTTGTTGCCCTTTGTTGGTGAGCTTGTTGATTCTCCTTTGGAGCCATTCTTTAATGTAGCTTCTCATGGGGGGCACGTTGATTTCATCCCAGATTTTTATGTTGAAAAGCTTATTTTCTAATTTCCTTAGATTGATAGAAATACTATGCAGAACCTGTTCAATTTCTTCATTGTGTGTCGAATAGTCCACTAGCCAATTGTCCATGTCATCTTGACCATATTCAAGGATGTCGTAAAACCTTTCTAAAGACAACCCCTTTAAAATATCAACTTGTTCATCAAAGGCTTGCTTGGTTAAGGACAAGGAGTTGAGGATTAAGTTTGGGTCTTGAACCTCATTGGTACTTCCGACTAAGTCTATTTCGGTCAGGTTTCTGAATAATTCTTCTTTCTCTGATATCGCTTGTTCACATGATTCGACGATGAGATGTAGGTTCTTAACTTTCTCTTTCCAGCATGATTTTAAATGTTTGATCTGGTTTGGGGAGGGGAGATCTTCTTCTCTTCTTCTTGGATCTGAGATGTTGATGACATGGTTTCCAAAAGGGATCACCATCTCTATATAGAAACATTCTTCATTTTTTAAATCCACCTGCAAATGTCTGTGCAAAGCATGTGCCCTCGTTCGAAAGGAGGCTATATTTTGTGATGTTTCCCAGGCTTCAGTAATTAGCTCCATTATTTTCTTGATATTCTTCTCCACATAGCCTCTACAGGATGTGAGGAGGCTGGAGGATCCTTTTAACTTGATTGCAAGGGTGGCAGGCATGGTTTTTTCTAAAGGAATGACAAACAATGGGGTAGGAATCAAATCTTCCACCAATTCCTTGATTCGGTCATTCAGTCTGGCATTCTTTGCTTTAAATCCTCCAATGGAATCATCAAGAGCATGTACGGTTGCTCGGTGAAGTTGGGAAATTTGGGACGGCTACATGTTCCTAAGGTTAATCTTTGAATGAGATTTCCCTTTCTTATGTGTTACATCTCTCTTTTCAATAACTAAAGTTTTACATTGGTTGTCAAAAACATCGCTCTAGAATACGAAGGATTAATCTTCGTCAAAAATGTTGGTCTCAGCTATTTCCATTGTGGAACTATGGTGGATCACGTCTGCGGGTTGATCAACTTTGTGGAACATGTCATCCACAACAGTCTCAAGTTGCATGTTCTCACTTTCAGTTTCGAGCTCATCCGCTTGCCCTACAACGTTTTTTCTCTTCTTCATCACGGGAAGCTTGTGAGAAATATCAATTTTTCTATGAGGAGGGTTCTTATCTCCTCCTCTGTTCGAAGAATTCTAGTTTGATTTCTTACTGGGGTGGGCCATTAGCGCGATGCTCCATGATGACGTGCTCTTGGGAGTGCTAGATGGGGACTAGACACTCTTCTCACCAGAGCCTTTTCCCTGTTGTCTTTACAATTCAGTTGTGCTTTGCAATGTCTCTACATCACCATCGTCAGGGGAAAGAGTGTTTTTTTCATTGTCTCTGTCTTCGTTCAGGTGTGTATGGATAAAAGAGATGTTAAAGAAAACTTCTAGTAAATATTCTAGAAAAATTCCATTAGAGTCGAACCCTCTTACCCTTTCATCATATCTTAGGTTCAAGTTGTTGAAATGGCCTGCAAATTCATCAATCTTGTTGACGTTCCTAAACACGAAGTCCCCGACTTTCCAAGGAAGAGGAATGAACTGTTTTTTTTCTCTTGCCACGGAAAAAATGAAACCAATAGTTGTATTTCCTTGTTATTTCTGTAACAAACATCTTGTATGTGATGTGACATGGAAGGAAAGCAGGATTTTCCTTGGAGCCAAAAATCATTATTACACTTTCATTTTCCATTTGTTCAAGTGTCCTCTTCCTGTCCAAAAACTTGGTTGCCTAGTTAAACATCCAGGGAGCATAATTTCCTAACAATAAATCTTTGAAAATTGAGACAAATTCATTAAAAACCTCATAAAAACAATGGGAGGCCTTGTGCCTCCACAAGGCCTAGTACCAGAATGTTATTGGATCTAATTCATAGTTTATCTTCTTCTTGGATAGAGACAATTTTGGAAATGGAAAGCAATGCCCTATTGCGAAAACCAAGTAGGATGACATATAAAATTTATTCTCTTTTTTGAATCGCGATAATTGGGAACAAATTTCAATGGAAATTAGCTTCCCCCAATACAAAATGGATTGTTCCTTGACTGTGAAATACAAAATATAAAGAACCATGAGGGAAATGCTTGTCATGGATTCTTGTCTCGTTATTCTTTTAAATAGCCAGGCAATTTCCCAGAATGGATTTCTAAAGGAACTAACCTGCAACTTTGTGATATCTTCAGGAACTGTTGTCGGGTCTTCCAGGAACTCGGGTAAGAGGTCCAACCCGTTATCATGGTTTTTTAGGAACTACTTGCAGTCTTGTCCTCTGAAGGTCAATGTTGGCTCTGACAATCTTAAAATCTTGCGGAAGACCCGAGGTGACAAAGAAACATGAGAATGGTCGTGTAGTAGAATAATTTTTTGGATTGAAATATATTTTTCAGCGCACCAAGAGACCACCTCCTTATAGTCAAAAACTTCAGGGACGCAGCCTCCATGAGTGATTCCAGAGGTCCAAATCACTTTATTTTGGGCGGAACGAGATGAATAGTAAGAGTATGCCCTAGACCACTGGAAGTTTTGGTCCTCACACCCAAAGATATTCACTGTATCTCCACAGAACTCCTATCGAGTTGTTGCCATAAGTTTACAAGAATGTTCATTTTCTCTAGATGATGTTTGAAATGAAGAGTTGGAAGGGATAATATAACCCTTCACAAATCTTGGTCCAATGCATGTGATTGGGAGATCTCTTCGAGCCTTTCACTCATTAATGACAATCTCGACGGTTGTTGCATGATGTGTTGTTAGCATTAAAGACTAGTGATTGCATACTTAGAAGTGCGAAGATGGCAGGTACGATGAAGAGAAATTAAGGATTGGAGATTTCGTGAACGCACCAACGCGAGGACCCATGTAATATATTCCATGTTGTTTGAGATGAACAATTGGAAGGGATAATATAACTCTCCAAAAATCTTGGTTTAATGTGTATTAATGGGAGATATCCTCAAGCGTTTCTCTCATTAATGACAATTTTGACAGTTCTTGCATGACGAGATGTTAGCATCAAAGATTACTAATTGCATATTTAGAAAGAAGTACAAAGGTGGTGGTGATGGGAAAGAACAATTAAGGAATGGATAATTATCGAAAGTGGTCAGACGGGCTTCAAAATAGGGTTACAAGGTATAACCATGAGAGGTGAGGGCCCGACGGTCAAATTGTATGTCTCGGAAGTTTTGAGTGAAAAACGCATAACACAGAAGAGGGCATGATGGGAAAGTTCAGAGGTAAATTTCTATATCGTGAAACTCTGGGTATTGTTTGCAGGCCATGGATTATTGGAAGCACAATCATGAGCCCGCCTTTCCGGGAACCCGCAATCGAAAAAGTGTCTAAGTATCGAATACGGAAGCGGTAGGTCAAACTCGTTTTCGCTAATATATTGAAATTTTCAATAGATATCCCATTACCTGGCAAGATCTTTTCTGCATGTTTCTAGGAAAGTTGTGCAGCGATAGTCAATGTGATTGTCTCATCGAGCCTTTTTTTTATTAATCATGGTCTGTACGGTTGTTTCATGATGAACTGTTAGCATAAAACCTTGGTTGTTTCATACTTTGAAAGAAGTACGAAGGTGGCGAGCACAGGAAACAGTAACTAGGAATTGGCGATTTCGTGAACCCACCAACACGAGGATCCACGAAAGAGATTCCAATAAATGGGAAAGTATGGAAAGTGGTCAGATGGGCTTCAAACTAGGCTGACAACGGTTCCCCAAGAGATGTGACTCCCCAACAGTCAAATTGTATGTCTCAAAACTTTTGAGTGAAAAATGTGTAACACGGAAGAAGGGATGATGTGGGAGTCTGACAGTCAATTTGCATATCACGGAAGTCTGGGAGATCTCCTCAAGCCTTTCACTCATTAATGGAAATATTTATGGTTCCTACATGATGAATTGTTAGCATTAAATCTTAATAATTGCATATCCAGAAACAAGTACGAAGGCGGCGGGGACAGGCAACAAAAATTAAGGAATGGTTAATTATCGAAAGCGGTCGGTCGGGCTTAAAAACAGGGTTACAAGATATAACCAGCAGAGGTGAGGGCCCAAGGGTCAAATTGTATGTCTCGGAAGTGTTGACCGCAAAACGTGTAACACGGAAGAGGGCATGATGGGATAGTCCAGCGGAAAAATTGTATATCGCGGAACTCCGGGTACTGTTTGCATATCTCAAAACATTGGAAACACAATCTTGAGCCCGCCAGTATGGGAAGACGCAATCAAAAAAGTGTCTAAGTATGGAATAGGGAAACGGTAGGCCAAACTCGTTTTCGCTAATATATTGAAATTTGTAATAGATATCCCATTACCTGTCAAGATCTTTTCTGCATGTTTCTAGACAAGTTGTGTAGGGATGGTCAGTGTGACTGCCTCCTCGGGCCTTTTTCTTATTAATGACGATCTTTACGATTGTTGCATGATGAACTATTATCATTAAACCTTTGTTTTTTCATATTTGGAAAGAAGTACGAAGGTGGCAGGCAAAGGAAACAGTGACTAGGAATTGGAGATTTCGTGAACCTGCCAACCTGAGGATCCAAAATAGGGTGAAAAGGGTTCCCCAGAAGACGTGAGGCCCCAACGGTCAAATTGTATGGCTCAGAACTTTTGAATGCATAATGTGTAACACGGAAGAGGGGACGATGTGGGAGTCTGGAAGTCAATTTGTATATCGCAGAGGTCCGGGTGTTGTTTGTAGGTCACAAAACAATCGAAGTGAAATCTAGAGGCTGGAATAATTAATTTGCATTGGGAAGGGCGCGAGTGTGGTGGGGATGGAAGGGAGTGATAAATGCTTTGAAACTTTTTGTGAACCCGGGTAGAGTGAAGCTTGCGATTTGGAGTAGCCCAGGGTGGAATTGTAGATCACATAACTTTTGGGTGCAAGATGTATATCATGGAACATGGGAAAAAATTTGGGTAAGTATGGAAAGTAACGACGTTCATTCGGAGTACCGTAAATGATGGTTTAATGCGTGTTAATGGGAGATGTCCTCGAGGTTTTTTCTTGTTAATGCTAATTTTTTTGTACCAGTGTGTTGAGTTGTCACTAGTAAAGCCATAATTAATGTGCATTGGGAAGGGCGTGAAGGTGGTGGGGATGGAAGGCAATGATAGATGCTTTAAAAATTTTATGAACCCGGGTAGAGTGAATCTTGAGAGTTTGAGGAGTCCAGGGTGGAATTGTAGATCATGAAAGTTTTGGGTGCAAGATGTATATCATAGAACAAGTGGCAGGACAGTTCGATAGGGCCAACCCCAGAAACCGCGGCCATAAAATTGGCGAAGTATGGAAAGGAACGACGTTTGGTCAGACTCGTGATGTGAGGATATAGATGGAGATGAAGATCTGTCAGTCCGCCAAACCGGGAACGCGCGATCATAGAAATGCGACTAAGTATATAACCAGAAATGGATAATAGAGGGGAACAAGAAAACAGAAAAAGGGGTAAGTATATTCACAGAACAACATATATTATTCATTTATTAATGCCAATATTTCCGAACCTCTGGTGAGTTCTCACTAGTAAAAGCATAAATTGTAGATCACAGAATTTTTGGGTGCAAGATGTATATGACGAAACAAGGGGCATAAGAGTTTGATAGCGCTAACCTAGGACCCGGTGGTCAGATAATTGGCTAAGTATTGAAAGGGACGGTGGTCGGTCGAGCTAGTGATGTGAAGATATAGATGAAGATGAGCATATGCCAATCCGCTAACCCGAGAAGTCGTGATCATAGAAATGTGACTAAGAATAGAACTAGAAAGGGATAATAGAGGGGAAGAAGACAAGGGAAAAACAGGTAAGTATAGAGGAGGGAAAAGAAAGGGAGAAACGAACACTTAGTCTCAACTATGCAATATACTTGGAGGTTGACAAAGACAGCTTCAAGTTTAAAGAGATTTTGTTTATATTTATTCCAATAGTATTCATATTAATATATCTTAATAGATTATTTCTAGTCCAAATGTAAGCCATGTTCCAATTTTTAGGGTGTTTTTTAGCTCACAAATTTTGTTCAAACCCATAAGCAATAGAAAAATATTTCTTTGCGGTTTTGAAATGGAATAATATCTCTCTACGGTTGTGAATGGGAATAATATTTCTCTGCAGTTTTGAATAGAAATAATATTTCTTCGTGGTTTTGAAGGAATACTACTTCTCTGCGGTTTTGAAATTAATATTTCTATGAGGTTTGGAACGGGCATACTATTTCTCTGCGGTTTTGAAATTATATCTCTGCGGTTTTGAATGGGCATAATACTTCTCTCTTTTTTTTTCTTTTTTTTTAAAGTAGATATTTTATTTCTAAGATTATATATCTAGGGTTTTCAACACCAATAATACTTTTTTTTAAGGAGACATTTTATTTCTAAGATTACATATCTAGGGTTTTGAACGGGAATAATACTTCTCTATTTATTTTTTAGGAGATATTTTATTTCTAAGATTATATATCTAGGGTTTTGAACGGGAATAATCTTTGTAGTTTTTACCTTTTTACCCAGAATAATCTCTGTAGTTTCTCTGGACTTCTCTGCCATTTTCAGAAATTATTTTTGGCTTCTTCAAAGGGTTGAGAATTTGGACATCTGAAATGAGGTGAGTCACCTTTTACTTTGATTCAATTTTAATTTTATGTAAAGAGATTTAAGTATATTTTATTTATTTATTTATTTTAAGTTTCAGAAGTAAAAGTTGATTTGAGAGATAAAGTCAATCCATAATAATAATTGTTACATCTTTTTTCTCTTCTTTTCAATATGACCACTCCACCACCTATTCCAAAAACTAAGCCTAACAAGGGGAGGCCCCCCAAAATCACCCTAGAGATCCTTTACGATTATATGGAATTAGTAGAAAAAAAAGAGAAGAGAGAGATGCCAAAATCCAAATAGAGTTAGAAACATTAGAAAAAAGGAGTGAAGAAAGAGACATAAAACTCCAAATAGAGATAGAGGCAATGATTGATAAAAAAAATTAAAGATACCATTCAATCTCAAATAGAGGATAGATTCTTAGGGTTCAAGAGTGAATTGCAAACAATGAAGGATAGAATTCAAGAAATGGAAAAACATAAACAATCAACCCAAGAAGGAGGGGTTGAAGAAAATCACAACTTGAGAGATAGGATTAAAGAGCTACAAGAAAAACTAACCAACAATTTGACCCTCAGTAATATGGAAAACAAATTGGATATCAAACCCATCAAAGAGGAAATGAATAAGATAATCGAATTGGACCATGAGTGTAACAAAAGAGCCTTGAACCTCATAATTTTTGGTATAAAAGAACAACAAGAGGAGGATACATTAGCAATAGTAAAAGAAAAATTAAAAAATAAATCACAAATTGATACAACTTACCTCATAGAAGCAAAGAGGCTAGGAAAAATAATTGATCACAAAGATAGGTTGATCCGTGTCAAAGTAAGTTGTAATGACCATAAATATAGCATACTTAGTAAATCTCCTAGCTTAAAAGGGTCAGGAATATTTATAAATGAAGACCTCATTCCCGAAGACCAAGCTGAATTAAGGAAGGAAGTTCAAAAGGTAAAAGAAGCCAAGAAAGAAGGAAAATGGGCAATAATTAGAAATCGAAAAGATATTGTTAGGGATAGAGACCAGAAGGATAATAATAAATAGGAATTTGGGACACTTGGGATCCTTTTTTGGAATTGTCATGGCTTTCCATGGCGAAAAGGTCCTATGATAAGTTGGATCCCAGGTGATATTGGTATTATCTATCTAGCTGAAACTTGGGAGCATGAGGAGTCTAAGGTCCCTAACATGGAAGGATTTGTCTTGTGGTCGGCATGGAACAAAAAATCCCAACATAGAGAGATAGGAGGCATAGCTTGTTATATTAGAAAAAACATTTCTCCTCACATTCAACTTCATAAGATTGACCCTCTTAATCATTACATTTGGATAGAAATTTCAGACACCAATGCTAAGAAGATGTATATAGCAATTTGTTATTTTGCACCTATTAATTCTACTTTTTATAAGAAAAATAACCTAGATAAACATTGTCCCTATAATAATTTAGAACAAGATATTTATAATTTGAAAAATGAAGGTAATATCCTCCTACTAGGAAACTTTAATGCTAGGACTGCAACTAAACAAGCTACTCTTTTAAGTGATGACTCCAACCATAATCCTTTATGGCTAGATGAGGACCTTGTTTTATCTAATTGCTACAAAAGAAGCTCTGAAGACCTAATTGAGAATTTGTTTGGTACTGAGTTGGTCCAGCTCTGCAGCTCTCAAGACCTAATAATTTGCAATGGAGTAATGAAGTGGCCAAACTCCAACCAAATGAATTGTATCCATGGGCTGGGTAGTAGTGTTGTAGATTATGTGATATCTTATATCCCCATTTCCAACCAAATAACAAATTTTGACCTTTTAAATGACCATGAGCCTGACTCTGATCATAAACCTTTAACCCTAACTCTAAAATTCTCCATGCATAGGAGCGCCATTGAAGAGAATTATGATCATCAAAGGAATTTGCGCTTTGACAAAAGTAAAGTTGACATTTTCTTAAAGGATTTAAATAGTAAATTAAACCTCCTAACTTATAAGGACAACATTGAAGAACTCTATCATAACTTTACAACTACCCTTTCCACTTATATTAACAAGTTCTCTTTCGAGGTGTCCCATAAAAAGAATAATAGAACAACCAACCCTTGGTATGATAAAGAATGTAAAATTGCTAGGAAAGCCATTAGGGATGCTTCTAATGAGCCCTTAAAACTCGATAAGATCAATACGTACAAATCCCTAATTAAAAGGAAAAAAATATACTATATCAATAAAAGGCAAGAGCAACTTTCACAACTATACAAGTTGGATCCTAAGAAATTCTGGAGCCAAATTCTAAAACACAATACTAAAGAAAATAATAGGATTCCCTTAACGGACTGGAATTCCCACCTTAAAAATCTTTACGAGTTCCCTAATGCCATGGACACCATTCCTATTGTCCCTGAAAAGGAAGAAGTTTTTTCTTTATATGACATAGAGTTCGAGGTTAAGCAGCTCGCAAATGGGAAAGCTAAGGACATTAAAGGCTACCAAGCTGAAATTTTTAAATCGAAGGGCCAATCCTTATCCCTCACATACACAGGCTCTTCAACTTAGCAATCAAGAAGGGCTTCCCTAAACCCTAGACACAAAGCCTCATTGTTCCTATTTTTAAAAATGGGGATAAAAACATTCCCTCTAATTATAGGACCATTATGATTAGCCTCATTTTAGCTAAGCGTTATGGAATTATTTTGGAAAAAAAGATTAGCATTTGGCTAGAAAGTCACGGTAAAAGAGATAAAGTTTGAGCCAGGTTTAGTAGATATCATTCAACTGTGGACCATCTTGTTGCCTTTAGGATCATTGCAAAGGAGTTCCACAATACTAAAACCAATATTTTTTGTTGTTTTGTTGACTTTAGAAAAGCTTTTGACATGGTTCCTAGGAAAAACCTTTGGAATAGGTTGGAAGAGAAAAAAGTGCCTCTTGAGTTGAGGGTTGATGCAATAAGGATGTATGAGAACGTTATTGCTAAGTTTAAAAACACTGAGGGCTGGTCAAAACAGATTAATTGCAATATCGGAGTCAAACAAGGTTGTCCCTTGTCCCCTACCCTTTTTGGCATATACATTGATAAGTTAGAAGAATGCTTGGAAAAAGCAGGTTGTGTCGGCCCTACTCTCACTGGTATAGTCATCAATCTTCTT
>ML776995.1:548207-562507 GCA_009831015.1 Picea engelmannii
AAGAATAAACTCCTCTTTGAGACTCTTGTTACACCTGTTATTCTTTATGGATGTGAAGTCTGGGGTTGTAGTATCTCTCGTGAATCCTGGAGAAAGATAGAGCAAATACAAAAGAATTTTATAACCTATAATCTCAAAATTAAGGGAAATACGCCCTATCCCATCCTCCTCGTAGAAACAAGCCTCTCCCCCATTGAGAGCATGGCTATGACTAGATACCTAATGTATAAGAATGAGATAAACAACATGGAAGACAAGAGGCTACCTAAAATTGCTTCAAAATCAAGTCATAACCACCATCGACTCAAGCAAGGATGGCATAAAGACGCCTGGTCTTGGCTAAACTAGTGGGGAATCATGGAAGAAACCATTTTGCATAATAAAGATACTATTAAAAAAAATGTCAAATCAAAATTTAAGGAAAAAATGTGGTGTGATAAAGAGTTAGAGGAAAAAAGAAAATTAAGGTATTATAAAGATGTAATCAACCCTAATCTAGAAGATCAAAATTATCTATTTGTTTTTCCAAGTGTAAAGAAAAAAATAAGCATTGCTAAGATAAGAACAAATTCTCATGAGCTCCATAGTGAAATTGGGTGTTGGTCAATTCCTGAAACGCCATGGGATGAAAGAGTGTGTCACCTTTGTGACACTAAGAAGGTTGAATATGAAAAGAACTTTCTCTTAGATTGTCCAGCCTATACGCATATTAGATCTCATTTTCAAAATATTGATCACACTACCAACCTTCCTAACCTCTTAACTCAACAAAAGTATGGCGATCTTGGAAAGCTTCTCTTAATGCTTTTTGAGCACAGAAACAAAATTCTAAAGAATCACAAGTAATCACTTACCGTCTTAAGGTCTGATAGACCAATTAGGTCTTAGTGGACGTTAATCATCATCATCATCATCATCATCATCATATATATATATATATAGATGTAACATTTTTTATATGCAAGGATATTCTCAAATAGAAGACGTTGTAATATATGCACAATATTGAACAGGAACATGATGTCAACACCTGAGTTGCCATGTTGAAATATAGTCATTAATTGACTCTATTTACAAGGCCCCAAAGAATCAAAGTAGGATGGGTCCACCCATTTCTTTCTTAAGTATAGGGTGGGCGCCACAAAACTGTGTCCTATCACAAATTATTCTTCCATGTAAAATGAAAGGAGCGAATAGAGTAGCTTCTATTTATTGAAGTGTTGGGCATGGGAAAAAAAAGCTTGTTGTGCATGTTTAACTACGAATCAAAGAGCGTCTTAAGTTCTTGTATAAAGAGGTTGAATTCATATATCAATAGTTGTATAGGCAGGTGAGTCAATTTAAAATATATATATACAAAATGAAAATGAAAATAAAAATATATATTAAACATTGGAAAACACCATACAAAAACCTCAAATATTTTATATTCATATAAACTGGGTTACAAAATATAGCTGAGATTATTTCCCAAAATAGCTCTCTTGAAATAGTTCAGTACATATTCTCTAAAATTTAAATGTGTTTTCCATGATGACTGCAATTGGGGCTCCCGCGGACCAAGAAAGCAAATATATACAAGAATATGTAGACAGTCTTTTATAGATTTCAACTTGATCATCAAATGCTTGTTTGGTTAAAAACAACGAGTTGAATATCAATTTCGAGTCTTGGACTTCATGGGTGCTGCCAGCTAGATCTATCCCAACATCTTGAATAGTTTGTCTCTTCTAGATATGGCATGACTGCATTATCTTTTTATTCAACATTCCATACTTTGCTAAGTGTTAATTTCCCTCTATCATTAAAAACTTGGGGTTTAAGGTGCCTTACTTGTAATGTTCCTAGTCATCCACATCTGAGACAAATTAGAGATGTGATTCGGGCCCAGTTCAAATACGAGGGAGTGGTTTTATGTGACGTCATCTTTGGGGGAAAAAAATTGTTAGCCAACAGAAGCTGAGACTAAAAATTCAAGTATCTTGTGACTGGTATTCTCCCTGTATTCGATCGTTTGTTTGATTGAAAGGCCTGCCTGAAGATTTGTATGTTGAATTTCTTTGTTTTATTGTTGTAAATTGGAAGGGACGTTCAATTCAACTGCAAAATCATCCTTTTTTGAAGTATATAGCTTCTTCTAGCAACAGATATTTGGAAAGTGTATCAAATGTTGCAGATCACACCAGAATAGATCTTTCTTCATAGGAGTGGCAGATATCGCAGCTCACAAAATGGTCTGGAATATTCAGAAGTGACGCCAAATATTACTACATGCCTGAATATACTCAGAAGGAAATTATAAATTTGGATCCTCGGGAAGGTAATAAACTGTATGAGTGGTTGAATCAACATTCTAAAATTACAGAACCTTCTATCTCAAAGTTGTAACAGACTTGAAAGACAGCCAACTTCTATCTCAAAGTTTGTTGAGCGACCTATGGATGTAGTAAAAAAATCGACACACAATAAAATTTCGATCACTATTGGTACTAATGTCAAGTGTATCAAGTCGTGACCCCAGGCTCCAGGTAGCTTCAGCTTCAGGCATCCACACTAGCAGTGACTCCAGGCTCCAGATAGCTTCAGCTTCAGACATTGACACTAGCGTGGCAATGGGAACAGTGCCATCGACTGTAGGGTGGTAATCCATTGACCAAGTAGGCCTTTCATTGTCAAATCACTTAGACTGCAAGGTTGTCAGACCTGAAAAGAGCATCGAATTTAGCGTTGCTTTGTCAGGACAATTACAATGTTGTTGTGAGTCTAGAAATATTTGGATATTGGGTGTCTTGTGTAATGATGACCTCGACATTACGTGCATGTCTGAAATTTATTATCTAGACATTACAGTGTTAATGTGATTTCCATATTCGACGATGGTTCGATTTCATTTCCACAAGCAATATTAATTGTGTAATTAATTAACATCCTTGAAGGATGTGAATCCCAAACAACGCCTGAAATTTTTTGACCAGTCATGTGTTAAAAAAATACATTATTTTATATTTTAAAAAATAAGAAATTGTATTTTCTATGTCTAACATTAGGTTGCACAAATAAAAAAAATTAAGTTAACCAAAATTAATATATAGTCAACTCAGATCCCCAGAAGTGATCAAACTCCCTAGAGCTAGTTTATTTCCATCATGTTGGTTGGGATAGAAGGATCCACCACCAGGAGAAAGAAACAAGGTAGCAATAAAAGCACATGTGCAAACGTAAGTTGGGGATGGAAGCACTCTACGACCAGGAAGACACTCTTTGCTTATCGACCTTTGAACTTGATGAACAACTCGAGAGCCACTTGTGGCGAGGCCATGGCAATTTATTTGAACAAGACAAGTCAATACTTCAAGCATCGAGCAACTTCCATTTTTTTCAAATATCGGATCTACTACAACAGAAGAAATGCATTATCCTTATTCAAAGCATGGGAAACAACAGGAAGATTGATATTCGGTGGAAATATCTATGTAATATCTACTACATCAAGGTCTCTTATAAAGAATGAAACAAGATCATTACATGAAGGTGGTAGTAAAAGGTGATCTTCAGAAACCAAATCATTACCTGAGTACGTCAAACTTCCTGCAGAAGGTGGTCGTATAAAGCAATCTTTAGAAAGTGTTGCAAAGTCCATAGTCCAGAATTCCTTCCCATCAAATTTTTCTAGTTAATTTTCAATGCAGGAATCATAATATTTTGAGATCCTCGTTCCCTAATTATATACCCACCTTCAACTACCAGGATAATATTCTTGCAAAGAGTGGCAAGCTCTCAACCCAGATGCAATTATATGCATAGGAATAGTGAAAAAAATGTGCAGTAGTGATAGAAAGTTGATTGTATGTGGAGTTTGTTACTACATACAAAGGTCAGTGAACAAACTTTGACAAAGAAGTCGACTTTCTGTCAAGTCTGTTACCACACCCAGAAGTCACTCAACAAACTTTGACATAGAAACTTCTATAATTTTAGGATGTTGATTCAACCACTCATACAGTTTCTCACATTCGTGAGGATCCAAATTTATAATTTCCTTCTGAGTATATTCACGCATGGAGTAATATTTGGCGTCACTTCTAAATATTCCAAACCATTTTGTAAGCCACGATATGTGCGACTCCTCTGACGAAAGATAAATTCTGGTGTGGTCTGCAGGATTTGATACACTTGCCAACTCTGTGTTGTTGGAAGAAGCTATATACTTCAAAAAAGGATCATTTTGTAGGTGAATTGAAAGTCCCTTCCAATTTCTAGTAACAAAACAAAGAAGTTCAACATACAAATTTTCAAGCAGGCCTTTCAATCAACCAAAGGATAGACTACAGGGAGAATACCAATCATAAGATACTTGAATTTTTTTTGTCTGAGTTTTTGTTGGCTAACAGATTTTTTTTCACTCAAAGTTGACATCACATAAAACCATTCCCTCATATTTCAATTGGGCCTGAATGGCATCTCTAAGTTGTCTCACATGTGGATGACTAGGAACATTACAAGGAAGGCACCTTAAAGCCCAAGTTTTCGATGATAGAGGGAAATGGGAATAAGTATTTAAAATGAATGTTGGAGGATGATAATATAATATTCCGTAAATCTTGGTTTAATGCGTTTTAATGGAAGATGTCCTCAACCTTTTTGCCTATTAATGCCATTTTTTTCAAATATGTGTGGTGAGTTGTCACTAATAAAGGCATGATTAATGTGCAATGGGAAGGGCACGGAAAATGCTTTGAAAGTTTTGTGAACCTGGAAACCCAGGAACCCGCGAATCTGTTACAATAAGAGGTGACGAATCAACTAAGTATGGAAAGGCGGGGTAGAATGCCTTAAAAAAACTAAAATAAGCAACATTTTTTCCAAGTTCAAGATCCACAAAAAAAAAAATCAGATCCCATAATATTGACCTCTACCAATTCGATACCAGGTGATTGGAGTGCATCTAGGGTGCCTGTGAGAAAAGCCAATGCTTTGATGAAGAATTGTTTGTATTGCAACATGTGACAGTAATTATGTCCTGATAGTATTTAAAATGAACACTGGGGGATGATAATGTAATCTCCCGTAGATCTTGCTTCAATGCATTTTAATCAAAGATGTCCTTGAGCTTTTCGATTATTAATGCCAATCTTTTTGAACCTGTGTGGTGAATTTTCACCAATTAAAAGAGTAAGTAATTTGCATTGAGAAGTGTGTGAAGGTAGCGGGGATGTACGGGAGCGATAAATTCTTTCAAACTTTTATGAACCCGGGAGTCTGCGAACCCGCGAATCTGGGACAACAAGAGGTGAAGAATCGACTAAGTATGGAAAGGCAGGGTTGTCAGACGAACGAGGACAGACTCATCGTAGGTAGAGTGAATCTTGCGACTTCGAGGAGTCTGGGGTCGAATTGTAGATCACATAATTTTTGGGTGCAAGATGTATATCACAAAACAGGGGGTATGAGAGTTCGATAGCACCAATCCAGGAACTTGTGGCCATAAGAATTAACTATGGGAAAAACATTCTCAGCTATGGAATATAGATGGACCTCAACAAACTTAGGTTCAAGTACAGAGATAATTTGTCTATAGTTATTCAAATACCAGTCATATTATTTTATTTTAATAGTATTTTTGTGGCCCAAATGTAAATCATGTTCCACTTTGAAGGGTGTTTTCGGCTCGCAAAGTTTGTTGAAACGCATAGGCGATAGAGAAAATATGAGTTAACATTTCCATGTGCAAGCATATTCTCAAATATGACAACCTATAATATATGCGCAGTATTAAAGAGGGACATGACGTCAACACCTTTGTGGATGACAGTGGGCTAGCACAATATTGCATTCTTACTATGATGATGCCTTAAAAACACTAAAATAACCAACATTTTTTGCCAATTCAAGATGGACACAAAAAAATCATCAGATCCCATAATATTCTCCCATTAATGCATTTTAATGGGAGGTGTCCTCGAACTTTCCACTTATTAATGCCAATCTTTTCAAACCTTCCCGGTGAGTTATCACTAATAAAATCATAATTAATGTGCATTGGGAAGGGAGGAAGGTGGCGGGGATGGAGGGGAGCAAAAAATGCTTTCAAACTTTTGTGAACCGGGGAGCTCGTGAACCCGCGAAACTTTGAAGACTTGACTAAGTATGGAAATATGGGTCGGTCAGACGGAGTCATTGTAGGTAGGTTCAAGCTTGCAAGTTCGAGGAGTCTGGGGTCGAATTGTAGATCACTGAAGTTTTGTGTGTAAGATGTATACCCCGAACACGGGGCATGAGAGTTCGATAGCGCCTACTCGCGGCCATAAAATTGGCTAAGTATGAAAATGAACAACGGTCAGTCGGACTCATGATGTGAAGATATAGATGGAGATGAGGATTTGTCAGTTCACCATCCTAGGAACCCGCGAGCATAGAAACACGACTAAGTATAGAACCAAAAATGGATAATAGAGGGGAAGAAGAAAAGGGAAAAACGGGTAAATATAGAAGAGGAAAAAGAAAGGGAGAAAAAAACTTTACCCCTCACACAACAACACTTAGTCTGATAATTATGAATCCATAGAAACACATTAACTATAGGAAAAACATTATCAGCTATGAAATATAGTTGGAGCTCGAAAAACTCTGGTTCAAGTCCAAAGAGATGTTGTTTATATCTATTTCAACATTTTTCATATTATTTTATTTTAATAGTATTTTTGGTGGCCCAACTATAAAACCATGTTCCAATTTGTGTTTCTCAAGTGGAGATGTGTTTGTGAAGACACATTTCCTTGAACCACAGTCCAAGGGCATGGAAAGTGCAACATCGATTGTTTGTTGAGCAGAGATTTGTTGAAGATTAAGCAATGTATTTCCAAGTGCACGTATCATTTTCATATTATCAATATGATTTCCTTCATGTTCTTTGCGTATTATTCTGAATGCACTTGTCATAGATTTTCCAACCTTTGCGATGTACGAGGCACAATATGATGGTGTGGCATATGCATTGAGGACATAATGTGTGTCTGTATTTGCATTCCACATAACTGGCGGGTACTTGGAGAAATTGTGTTCCATATATGTAAAAGTTTTCGTTTAAGGAAAAATTTGGGTTGTTTAAGTGTAGATTGTATGCATTGGATGTACTCAACTTCTATTAGATTTAGCTCTACCAAGAATTCTTGGAAGCTCATTAAGTCATCAAAGTCTCCTTGTTCTAGAAATGTGAACAAAGATTTAGATTTCTCGATGAAAAAATTGTCCTCCAAACTAATTGGCTCTACGATTCTTGTTGTTCTCATTGGCAGCATAGGGAAGTTGTATTTGAAATGTGAATTTTTTTTTTTTTACAGCTTCTTGTATGATAATTTCTATGAACTTTGGCAAGCCCTGGATCCAAATGATCTGTGTTGCATGTCATGTATTTGTCCAGAAACTGCTCAATCTGTGAGATGTTTCCATTTCCATAGATCGGTACACCCTCTGTCCACAACAGTGTGTGGCCATGCCCACTCCCTCTATTCTGGAATTTGGTCACAAAACAATAGCCCGATAGTATCCACAAAACAGTGCCTCGTCAATTCACCCACACGTTTGTTGTTTGTTGCTTGCCCTTGTTTGATTCAACTTTTCAAGGTTGAAGTATTGCATCCACAATTGGCCCTGTTGTTGCACTTTGCACTGTTGGGATTCTGCATCTGCGATTGGAATTGCGTTTCTGGCATTCCGATTGATAGGTAAGTTTCAGTGCCAGGGTTCCACTCAAATGTATGGTTTTCAGGAACAGAAAATATGAGGAGAACATTCAATTTCTTTTTTTATATCTCACTATGGGTGCAACAGAGGTGGATCATGTGCCCATCATTGACATTCAAATGGGAACAAGACATTTTAGAAGGGAACATAATGAAAAAAATGCACCAAACGTATTGTTTTCACACAAGAACAAGACAGCATCACACCCTTGTTTCTCTGGCAAACATATCGTTTCCAGGAACAAAAAAAAATGAGGATAACATTCGATCTCCTTTTTTATATCTTACTATGGTTGCAACAAAGGCAGGTTCTGAGCCCAAAATTTACATTCAAAGGGGAACAAGACGTTTTTGAAGGGAACAACATGAAAAAAATGCACCAAATGCATGGTTTTCAGGAACAGAAAATACGAGGAAAAAAATTGTTTTCCTTTTTTTTTATATGTCACTATGGCTGCGACAAAGGTGGGATCTCTGGTGAACAACGACATTCAAGAAAAAAACCAAGACAACATCACAATCTTGTTTCTCTGGTCATAGTAATCACATACGAAAATGTTCTGCAAGAGGATTTTGGCTCAGGCATTCCCAGTATTGAAAATTCTTACTTGCAAACTGGAAATAGCAAACAAAAACCAACGAACATGAATGCAACCATGACACTGAGACTCACCGGTGAATGGGGAAGTACAAAAATGCAACCCTTGGACTACAAACTGTAACAACAGGTCCAACTGCGGATGTAGGACCCCAACCTTGCAAAGTTGAAGCAAACAAGAGCAAGCAGCAAACAACAAACCAGTGAACAAGTACCAAGAGGCCCAACTATAGCTGCAGGACCTCAACTCTATAAATTTGAATCAAACAACAATAAGAAGCATCCAGCAAAACAACGAGCAAGCATAAACCAGTCAAGCAGTAATATCAGTGAAGAACAATATTGCCCAAATTTACTGCAGACAAGATTGTATCAAAAAATCGGAGGAAAATGTATTGTAACACGCCTATTAAGAAAACATTTCAGGTTGTGAGGCCTGTCAGGTAAACATTTAAGGTTGTGAGGACCATCCAAAGGCCTCCCACTATGTAAATATTTAAGAAATTTGTAGTTTGCATGGTTGGAAATCTGCATCTGCAATTGGAACTATGCTTCTTTCGTTCCCCGTTCACGGGTAAGTTTCATTACCATGGTTGCATCCCTATTCGTTGTTTTTTTTTTTTCAAGTTTGCAAGTAAGAATTTTCAATACTGGGAATGCTCAAAATCCTCTTGCAGAACATCTTTGTATGTGACTAATACGACCAAAGAAACAATATTGTAATGTTGTCTTGGTCTTGTTCCTAAACGCCAATGTTCGACACAGAACCCACCTCCATCGCAGCCACAGTGACATATAAAAAAGGAAATCGAATTTTCTCCTCACATTTTCTGTTCCTGAAAACCATATGTTTGGTGCATTTTTTTTCATACTGCACCTCACATTTTTTTGCATTGCTATTATCCAACGACTCCCGATTTGATGTCCAAGACATGGAAGTGGGCACATGTGATTGGAAGGGAACAACCTAAAAAAAATGCACCAAACATATGGTTTTCAGGAACAGAAAAAATGAGGAGAAAATTCAATTTCCTTTTGTATATGTCAATATGGTTGCGATAGAGGTGGGTTTTGTGTTGAACATTGACGTTCAAGAAAAAGACCAAGACAACGTCACATTCCTAGTTCTCTGGTCATAGTACTCACATACACAGATGTTCTGCAAGAGTACTTTGACTTAGGCATTTCCAGTATTGAAAATTTTCACTTGCAAACTGGAAATAACAAACAACAAATAGGAAGGTAAACATGGCACTGAAACCCACCTGTCAATGGGGAACGACAGAAGCGCAGTTCCAATCACGGTTGCAAAATCCCAAGCGTGCAAACTGCAATAAGAGCAACAGGAAAACAAGAGCAAAAACAACAGGCAAACAAGAAACCAATGAACAAGCAACAAGCAAGCATCAACCAGTGAACTAGTAATTCCATTGAAGAACAATATTGTCCATATTCAATGCAGACAACATTGTATAAAAAAATCGGAGGAAAATATATTGTAACAGGCATGTTAAGTAAACATTTAAGGCTGTGAGGCTTGTTAGGTAAACATTTAAGTATGTCAAGACTGTCGAAGGGCCTCGCGCTGTGTAAACATTTAAGAAAGAATGCACTGTGGCAGGTCTGTTTACATATGCAAAATAATTATTATATTATTTTATAATAATTATTATATTATTTTATAATAATATAAAATAATAACAATAACAATAGTTCAAACAATAGAGACTGCAAAAAAAAAATTAGTCAAAGGATAAACTAATATGAAGTCAACTAATAAAAACTGACTCTCGATGCTCAAAACTTTGGATATCTAAACATTTTAATAAAAATAGTAAAAATTCAGAAAGACCGTAATGATCAAAAACTTTGGATATGCTAACATATAAAACATTGGGAATAGCAAAGCTGGCAATAAGACCTCCAATCTGTTATCCAATCAGATCATGACATATATGGTATTTTTTATTATCTACAAATCAATGTTTTTAGTTCTCTAGTTCCAACAATAGAGATTATGCAAATATTTTTAGTCAACGGACAAACTAATATGAAGTCAACGAATTATCGATTGTTATAGTCCCTCTATGCCTTCGACAGGGACTAATAAGATCATATTAACAAGTGTTTGAATCTCACATTTAAAAACCATAATTTCAAATTTTAGGTGAAATTCAAATTTTAATATAACAACATTATTTATCTAATCATAAATATACAATATTATTATTGCTTTTTTTTTGTAAGTTAGAATTTGTATTAGAACCTGCTAAGCAGTAAAAGTTACAACTGTCATGTTATCCCAAGAGGCTATGGAAACATTTCTCTGGTGGGAAACCAATGTGTTAAGCCCTAATATTGGCTCATTACCCCTTAATTGGGGCATATTACATTAGTAATGTTATTTTATTTATGTCGGCTTTATTCCATTAGTTGTAATTATACCTCCTAGTCTCCTATATATACCAAGGAGACATTTTCATTTGGAATCATCTTGTACTTGAACATTTAAGTGGAGTAAAAGGAGGTTGCCCCATCGAAGAGGCTTATTATCTGAAATTATCTCTTTTCAAGGCGTTGAGTACTTTTTATGAGGTTTTTCTATGCTATATTGATATTTGGTTCTTATCATATGGTATCAGGCCTCAAGGTCTTGGGGTTTTGCTCCTACATCTGAGACACCTTGGAATTTTTGCGATAACTTTTTTTCTACAATGTTTCAGAAGGCACGGCTTGGAGAATATTTAGTAGGTGGATCAAGGTATGTTGGGTTAAAATTTCAGCTCATGAGGCCTTATACTTTCGGAGATATAGCCTGTACAAGATAGGGTTCTGGAATCATCATGAACTGAGTCATTGCAGAATTTTTGCTATAAAATTTTTTTTGTAATGTTTCAGACCCTGAACTCCGGAGGATATTCATAGAAATTAGTAAGGTATCTGTGGTAAAAATTTTAGCTTCTGGGTCATCATAAATTTGTAGATACACCCTGTGTAAGATAGGGTATCTGACTAGTTTGTACACAGTTTATTTTTACACACCTTATGGAAGGTTGAGTTCTACAGGTTCCCTTCTCCCTCCAACGGGTAACTCTTGAAAATCCCACTATCGCTCTCTCTTACAATGGCACTCTCAGTAGAAGAAACATTGATGAATTTCAGCTATACGTATGCTCCTAACCTCATCCATCAGGGGGCATTTGTTATCACTGAAATTTCGTCCGCAAATGGTTACAAGAATCCAGCATCGTCAAACAGTTATGAGGTCACCCATGGACCAAAATTACCACAAAATCATTTCCAAAGGGTCAAAAACTATACAACCAGTGACAAAATTAAAGTGTGTTATGACTACACAGGGCGTGTGCGCACATGCGCAAAGCAGAAATGCAGGAAAAGTGCATATGCGCCTGATGCATGACTATGGTCGCTAAAAGCATGCACATCTGAGAACGACACATTTATGAGAGTGGTCAACCTCCCACCCACTTCTGGTTCAGCTTCCAAGTTGATTTGACACTCAAATCTGGACTGGATTCGACTGGGTGGCTAGTCAAAGACCTAAAAATGCCCTAATTAGCCTCTTTCCACACTACAAGTTGGTTGAACAATACCTCAAAGAGGTGTTATAAAAAATCCATGGGTGCACTTCATTTTTTAAGGAATTCAATAGCAAAGTTATGCTACTACTATTCTCTTGAGGAATCCTCTATTCTCATCAAGAGTATACTAGCACCATTACATTGGGCAATCCATCTCACCCCTTGAGTGGATTAGCAAAGAATTCTTTCACCATTTTCATTCAAAGTTGTAAGAAGAGCTTATTTGTGGGGGTCCAAGAGCCCTCCCTTGGAGGAAGAAGGGACTCATAGTCATCTTTCTTCTTGGTGTTTTCTTTCACTGATATAAACCTTACCATTGGTGACATGGGTCTTATTGTTTCTTTTGTTCTTATGTCCCTATGCTCACTAGTTTAGTTGTTATTTTATTTCTTAGTTTAATTCCTAGTTGTTCTTTTATATTTCTTTCTCTAACCCTTTTCCTTACAGCTATCCTGCTTAGAAAACCCAACTAAGCTTGCAAGCACCTCTATTTTTCTCATCTAGGTGGCAAAAGAGGCGCAATAGATTGGCTACTCCACTAGGGAAAGGTATCAATTTCCTACCCCATTTGCGTTTTTATAGATCTTCTTTTGGTTTATTTAACCTGCAGGTGCATTAACCGGCCCAAGCTGACCTACAAAACATCCAATTCCAAGTTGAATTGAGAGAATTCCATCCGGAATTTTCTTTCACAGCTGTGTCTCAGTTGTGCACGGGCTTTTTGGCCCACAGACGTACATCGTGCGCACATGCGCCTAAGTCACAGTTATGTTCTACGCACCTGGGCCCAAAATCTTGTTTCAGTCTGTGCACAGGCGCTCAGTGCGCCTCTCTCTACTCTGGGACACGTGCACCTGTGCATGAAAACTACACATTGTAAGGTTTTTTGTGATTTGGGGAAGCCTCCTAGCCTCCTTAAAAGTGATTTCATGCATGTTGTAAGCAGCACCACACTTAGTTCCCTCTTCATATAAAGGGATTAGTCAAAACACATAGGCACATAGGGGGTTTAAAATCATGATTTCCTCTTTTGCTTTCATTTTGCCACATGGATGGCTTGCTTTGACTAAAAAGTATAAGTTGGAAATCATTTGTAATCACATAAAACTTGCATTGGGACTAGAAGTTGGATAACAATCGCTTAGTATGCTCTTCTCTCATGCTTCCAAGTGACCTTGAGAATCAGAAAAAGATTGTAGGACAATTTCATCTCCCTTAAAAAGACTAAAACCTTTAGGAGAGGACAACAGCCCCTCTTGGGACTCCTCTTAGTTTATTTTTCGAACACATCTTAAGATTGTAACGGGCCCATACATGCCCACATGATACAAAGATAGGATAGTGTTGAAATTTACTTTCTTAGATTAAATCATTAGGGAAGTTTAAAGGTTTTGTAACGGGCCCATACATGCCCACATGATCACAATCTAGGATAGTTTCAAAGCTTTTCTTAGATTAAATCATAATAGGGAGTTAAAAGGAATAGTAAAGGACCCACATGTCCACATGCTAGTTTCTTAGGGACTTTTGAATTACGCAAGGTTGTACCAAAGGCATTTAGTTAATTAGGTAATCAACACTTGTAAGGACCAAGCGAAGTCCACATGCAGGGAGGTGACACCTAATTCATTAAAACATTGGAACACTTTCACTCATTCACACACAAAAGTCACTTATCACTCACATAGTTTCTTCTCGAAACGTGGAGGTCAAAGTAAGTTTCCTCCAAAGGGATTCCGAAACACCCCACCCTTTTCTTGACGAAACTATCCACTCCCATTTAATTTCAACGAGGCCGGTTCACACCCCTAACCTCTCAAACAACTACATCTAAATTTTTTCTAAAAACTCACTAAGTTTTCCTCCACAGGAGGTGCCAAAAGAAATTTTTTATTCTAGGTAGGATTTCGGGGATAGGCATCCAAATAACTCCCCGTTATCCGGTTCTCACATTGTCAAAACAATAGCAGTTGTCAAATAGGGAATTGAAAATCCTCCAAGTCAAGTGTTCCTAACACCATAAGGCAGGGAGATACTCATGAAGGGTTGAAGGCTGAGGTTTGGTTGTTCTGTGTGTCCCCCATTTAGGCACCCACCTCTTGGACGGGATCCAGCCCGTGACCCATTTCTTAGGCCGAAAATCTAAATGTCGCACTTTGACCGAGGTACCTAGTGACCAAATTTTAGGACATCTACCCAGGTGGCAATTGTGGGATGCAATTGCACCTTGATCAGATTTTGTGTGGCTATTGGAAAATATCGTCAGCTCTTTCAGGATATGCCCCCTTTACCCCTCATTATAACTGATTATTTCATCCTTCACTAGCTTCTCTTCCGGTGACTTCAGACCCCACTGTT
>ML776995.1:562770-583224 GCA_009831015.1 Picea engelmannii
GCTTGCTAAACCTCCCTCCTATTTTAGGGGGAGTTCCTAGTCTTTCCAACTCATCTGCACCACCTTCACACACTCCTGTGAGTGCCACTGTTTTAGGATCAGCTTTACTTGGTTCCACATTACTTGGGTCCACTTCCCAAGTCCCTCCGTCCACTCACTCTCCTTTACACAGAAGCAGGGGGCCAACTTCCTCTCAAGGAGGAAGTACCAACCCACCTAGCCCCCCTCAAGGGTCAGGTTCACAGAACACTCACACCATGGCTAGAGATAATCATCCACCCCCACTGCAGATGTCATATTTGGCCTCTCTTAACATACCAGATCTAAGAAAACTCACAAATGATCCTATAATGCATGACCCCACATGGCCTGCAATGCCTACCAAACTACCTTCCGACATCCCCAAATTTGAAGGAAAGGTAGGAGATGACCTTGCCAACCATGTCATGACTTTCCACCTTTGGTGCTCTTCCAACAACATTATGGATGATTCCATCAGACTACGATTATTTCAATGCACACTCACTGGCCCATCATCCAAATTCTATGTAGACAAAAAATCGGGGTCCCATGCGACTTTCAAGTCCTTGGCCAAAGCATTTTTTACCTTCTTCCAATTACCAATCTGCCACGACAATGGTCTTGAACTACTCTCTAATTTCAAATAAACCTCAGCCACACATATCGCTGATCACATTCACAAGTGGCGTAGATGACGTAGTTTGTGCAAAGTTGAAACCACCAAACAACAATGTCTTGACTGGTTTCTCAGATCACTTGTCTCTCTCCTCGGTAAAGATGTAGCTTCCACCTTCCCTCAATCCAAAGAGGAAGCCATCAGTAAGGCTCAACAATACAACCTCACCTATTCACAATCAGGGTACTTATACACAGTACTTCCTGATCTCCCCAAACCCATTCCATTCGGTCAAGACAAACCCAGGATGTCTCACTCAGCAGACGGATTGATTGGTAATACCACACACCACAGTCCTCAACCCCAACCACCACCAATGTATGGAACACCTCAATATCCGTCGGCATATGGGGGAACCTCTTATTACCCCCCACCCCCTTATCAACATCCATACCCTGTTTCTATTCCTCCACCCATCAGTGGGACACCGCCGGCACCCAATACACCCACCTATCCAAACAAGTTCTGGTACCCCCTCTACCTCAGCTTATACTTTAAGTACTAGCGAATGTGCCACACCTTCCTATGTACCTTACGGATCACAACTCCCACAGAATCTGTACTTTCCATTCCCTGGTCCTCCACAGCCCATGGCACCCCCACACCCTCACGCTGGGGTGAATTTTGCTCAACCCTCTCCCGTTCAGCAATATCAAAATTTTGAACAGCTGAATACAGAAAATCCGACCCATACATTGAATAATGCCAAAAATAAAGGAAGAAATAGGAACAATAACAACCCAGGTCAAGGCGAGAATCAACCCCAACACAACCAACCTACTGGGGGCAACCAGAACCAAGGGAATCAGAACCCTCAGGGGGGAAATAACAACAGGCGTCAAGGAAGAAATAACAATACTATTAAAACCACCTTCCCTTGTGCCCTTTGCGGTGAGTTTGGTCATTACACTCATCATTTTCCCCAAATCGTTGATTTTAAACGGCTGAAAGACTCAAGCAGTCTACCACATCCTCTAGCTCCGCCTGCCCCTCAGCAGCCCCCACAACAATACATGCAACAACCACCCCCAGTCGTGCTACAGAATCCCATTCCACACCAGGGTGTGATAAACACCCAACATAACACACAACCTACCCCACCACAGTTGGGACAGTACCTCAATCCAAACAATCCCACAGATCATACTATTCTCCTCAACATTGAGGAAGAAATCCTTCTGCAAACACGTAATTGTCAATACCATGCACCCGCTGAGTCTCCTCCCATTCCCCCATAAACAAACCCAGCACCGACGGGACAGCCGTTGGTAATTCCTCGCCCTAACGCCGAAAAACCTCTTCGCATCCCTCGCATCCCATTGCGTAGGAATGTCCACAACCCCCAGGCTAGGGTGGCTCATAATTATAGTTTGGTCGACGACTTAGCACAATCCTTGTCTGCCATGTCAGTCTTAGAGGTCCTTCAAACTTGTCCCACTCAGCGAAAATCATCACTTTCCTCCTTGGGGGTAGTCGACCCCGCGGATACCCAACTCATCACATTTGATCTCAATAGCGGCGAACCTTGCCTTCCCGCTCTAATCACTTTTCAAATCCCAGTAAAAATTTGGAACATTATAGTTCATCAGTGCATCATCAATTGAGGTGCATCCACATGCATTATGTCCAAATCTATATGGCAGAAACTTGGTTCCCTCGAACTCATCCCATCTGCCATTACCTTAAGAGCTTATAACAGATGACCATTGTCTCCTGAAGGGCTCTTCCAAAATGTCCCTGTAGAACTCGGAGGCAAAACCATTCTCATCGACATTGAAGTTATCGACACCCCACTTGATTATAATATCATGTTCGGTCATAGCTACATGTACGCTATGAAGGCAGTTGCCTCTTTCATATTTCGAACGATGATGTTCCCCCATAATGGGAAGATCATTACCATTGACCAAGTCTCAGATTACGAGCCTAACCCTTCTACCAACATCGATAACATTCTCCCTATCATACAAACGAGTCACGATGCATATCCACTCATCAAAATGGGTCCCAGAATTTTCAAAGACCCATCATTGTTAGGAACTTACCATGGTGCACCACCACTCCTTCATCCTTCCAATAAAGTATGCACCGTATCATCCAACGGAACTGACATAGAGGATACCCTTCCTCCTAGGGAGGCTTCTATCATATCTAGCGTCCCACTAGTCGCAGAGCTCCCCCGTCATGAGCCCCCTGCAAACTCGTCGACTCCACCAATCCATGATTTCACCTCTCCCCAAGGCCATATCCCAATTTGGGAGACAGTTCCCCAAGCCATTACTCAAATCCCCTTCTTCTACTCTCCACCTAGCATATAATCTTTCCAAGTGGCCGCAACACTTACCCTCCCTAATATGGTGTTAGCAATTCCAGTTTGGTATTTACATCCACCAGAGATGGTCCCTCAACCATCCCTTCCCCCCTAAATGGAAGGAATCCCAATGACGGTTCCCATACTCACTCCCACCATACCCACTACACCCCCACTCACTACCCTCCCTGACATAGCTGGGTGCAGGAAAAAGAAGAAGGAGCCCACAGCTCCACTTCCCCTGTGCATCCAACCCCCTTGCATGCTATGTGAGAAAGATGGACACCAAACCAACAACTGCCCATCTCTACCCGAGTTACGGAACTTGATTCCACTCACTCGAACACTATCAATGCTCGCCACTGTAGCAAGTACTGTCACTACCACCCCTCACTCAAGCAGTAAAGGGCTGCGAACCAAATTTTCTTGCGCTATATGTTCAGAATATGGCCATTATACACACCATTGCCCAGCACTGTCGCGTTTCAGGTAGACATTAGCCGCAGTACACCAAAGCTTCCAAAAAGAACCCAACCCAGCTACATCATCCCTACCAAAAATCACTGACATCCATTATGTCACAACTTCAATCAATGAATGTATGAGATGCCCTTGCTGTCTATGTGAATCCTTAGATCATTTTACATACCAATGTCCTATGATCATTGAATACAGGCAACGCCAATTGACCATGATTCAAACCCTTGCACCCCCTACAGAATCAATGGTTGACCTTACCTCATCACTAGCGATTCTTCATATCATTTCTCCTAAACCCGAGGCACTCTCGACACCTCCATGGTTCTTGGATGACTTATCTGAGGATTCGCCCCCAAATCCCCTCAGTTCTCCCATTCGTTTCCCTATGAAAATTTTACATCCAACTACCACTAGTACTCCTTAGTACTTCGATATTTGGTTTATGGCAAGCAAACCATCGCAATCTCATTACGTCATCCCCCCTTCTTCTTCCTCACCAGGGAACAGCCACACTGCGACAGTCACCGATATCACTCTTTACGACCCCTTGTATTCCCGTCAATTCCACTATGACGAGGACATACTCAAAGAGTTAAACACCCCCAACTACCCATGGGATGCGCTACACCACAGAGCACTCTTCTTTCCACAGGAAGCCTCCACGCCTCCTAACCAACAACCCATATACGCGGTCGAAACCCGACTGGTTCAAAAACCCCATCCCTGCCCCTGATGCTTTTGAAGAAGGAAACATGGCCAACATTTCCAAGAATATCAGGATATTTTTTCTTGGTCATACACAGAAATGCCTGGCCTTGATTCCTCTATTGTCGAACATTTCATCGACACCTGTCCTAACATTACACCAGTTCATCAAAAACAGCGACCGCTACACCCATCCAAAGCAGCGGCCATCAAAGCTGAAATTGACAAATTACGCGCAGCTGGGTTCATCTACCCCATCGCCTATACAACATGGTTTTCCAACCCTGTACCCATTAACAAAAAACAGGGCACTATCCACGTCTGCACGGACTTTTGCGATCTCTATCACGCATGTCCCAAAGACAACTTTCCAACGCCTTTCATCGATCAAATTATTGATGAATGCACAGGCCATGAGGCTCTATCCTTCATGGACGGTTTCTCCGGTTATAATCAAATCCAAATCCACCCAGCCAATCAATACAAAACCGCATTCACTACCCCTTGGGGTACTTTTGCATATCATGTCATGCATTTTGGCTTAAATAATGCTGGTGAAACTTTCCAACAGGCTATAACATACATTTTTCACGATCTAGCTCATATCATCCTCGCATACTTGCATGACCTCACAGCTCAATCCAAGAAACGCACCCAACATCTTGATGATTTACGGATCATCTTTCAACGGTGTCGTCAGTACAACATCCGCTTGAACCCCCTCAAGTGTGTGTTCTGTGTCACTGCGGGGTGACTCCTTGGATTCATCATTTCCCAAAGCGGTATTACCATAGACCCCCTCAAAGTCCAAGCCATCACAGAAATTCCACCTCCCTGAAATTTACGTCAACTCCAGAGCCTACAAGGAAAAGCTAACTTTCTACGACGATTTGTCCCAAACTACGCCACCCGAGCACAGAGTTTCCTTCGCTTACTACGCCACGACATCCCATTTCACTAGGATGAACATGCCCAAAAAGCATTTGACGATCTTAAAACAGCGCTATCTAACACCCCTTTAATTAGTTCACCCGACTATAACCGTGACTATATCCTCTACATATCAGCATCAGCTATCTCAGTAGCAGGAGTTCTCGTTCAAATCGGCGATGACGATCGTGAACATGTCATTTACTACGTTAGTAAAAACCTCTCAGGGCCATCCTTGAAGTATAAACATGAAGAGAAACTAGCCCTTGCAGTCGTCCTCGCAGTCCAAAAACTGCGTCATTACATTCTGCTTTGCACGACTAAGGTCGTCGCAGATTCCAACCCTATGCAATACTTGCTCAGTGATCGGCAAATTAATGGCAAATTTGCCCGATGGATCGTTATCCTTCAGGAGTACGATCTTGAATTTTCAACACCCAAGAGAAAGAAAGCTCTCGTCCTTGTTGAACTTGTCACGGCCTTCCCCTCCGATACTACCAGTGCCCCTGTCAATACTGACTTCCCCAATGAACATATCTTTTATATTACTTCAGATGATCCGTGGTACGGTGACCTCCTCGTCTACCTCCGAACCCAAAAGTTCAGTAACCACCTCTCACGAGATGATCGTTGTCATATTCACCACTAGGCCCCCTGCTATCTCCTTATCGGATATATCTTATATCGGTGAGGGGTCAACACCATACTTCGTCGATGCTTGACTATTGACGAGGCCGATAGAGTCTTGAACGACTGCCATAGCGGCGCATGTGGGGGCCATCTTTCGGGAATGTCCACTGCTTAGAAAATCATCCGAGCAGGTTATTTTTGGCCTACATTGTTTCACGATTGCATCCATGTCGTGAAGCGATGCGAGAAATGTCATCTTTACGCCAACAAAGCACAAGCACCACCTACTCTTCTTCACCCAGTCATTACTGTTGACCCCTTCTGTAAATGGGGCATCGACTTCATGACTTGTAACCCCCCATCCAGCAATGGACACAAATACATTGTTGTCGCAATCGATTACTTCACAAAATGGACTGAAGCTATGCCCACCTTCAACAACACCGCTGACACTGCAGCGCATTTTTTCTTTAATCACGTCATATCCTGCTTTGGAGTACCACTCCAACTAGTTTCCGACCACGGGAAACACTTCGAGAATGAGATTTTCGTCGAAATCTCATCTCGGTTAGGATTCTCCCATGAGTTTGCCTCACCATATTACCCTCAGTCTAATGGACAGGTCGAAGCAGTTAACAAGGTCCTCAAGACCATGTTACAGTGCACGGTTAATAAACATAAAATCAATTGGCATCATATGTTATTTTCCACGCTATGGGCTTAACGTATGGCCGTGAAAACGGCCACTGGTTTCACACCATTTCATCTAGTCCATGGGGTTGAGGCCACTCTTCCCATTGAGTGCGAAATTCCCACCTTATGCACTGCAATTGAGCTATTACCTGACACTACTCCAATGGAGCAGTGTTTGATGAACTTAGAGTCTTTCGATGAAGATCATCGATCTTCATTACAGAACAATGAGGCAGCCAAAAAATGGTCAAAAGCCACCTTTGATCACCATGTCAACCTTCACTCATTTCACGAAGGTGACCTCGTCCTTGCTTACGATATCGCTCACGATACCCTTGGACATGGAAAATTTGAGTCCCTATGGCATGGCCCCTACATTATCCAACATTGCCTCACCAAAGGTACATACATCCTGGCCTCTCCCGAAGGCCTCTCTCTCAAAGAACCCATCAACAGGTTATACTTAAAGAAATTTTACGCCTAAGCGTAGCCATTCTACTTTAGGTTATTTCTTTTATAGTGTTTTTAATCTTTTTTCCATCCCTCGCGTCTAAACTATCATTTGTGCTATTGACAGATGCTTCCTCCGCCAGCCTACCACATCGGTTACACTGACGGCGCCAGTTGTTGGACACAAAATCTCGCTTCGACAGCTTGGGCCCTCTCTACCCCCTCACATGAAATGCTCCACTCTAGCGGCATATGTTTGGGTTCAGCAACCAATAACCAAGCTGAATACAATGTCGGCATTGGCCTCCTTGTCGATGCCCAGCATCATCATATTCGTCGCCTTAGCGTATTTCTTGACTCTCAACTATTCGTCCTCCAGCTCAACAATGTGTACCGCATCTGCGATCCTTGCCTCTTTCGCAAATACTTGCAAGTTAGACTTTTATCTCGACATTTGGATTTCATTACATTTACACATATTCCAAGACAATTGAATCAAATTATAGATAACTTAGCTAACATTGTGTTAGATTGGCATATATCACATCAAGATACCTCTACACACACATAAACCATCAAGAACCTGTCACAGCATATATAGATTAGACATCATCAACACATTAACAAAACACATGTAAACATCACATAGACCCCAAAATTTATACTCATATATATATAAATCAGTCCACAGTGCCATCAAAATGTTTACATACAAATATACAAACATTCGCAGGCCAGTGAAGCACCTCGGTACAAAATTGGTGCCACTACACCAAAATGGGCTCACTAGCCTATATACAAAATACAAAAATACATAGAGTGACACTCAAGGTGCCTCTAGAGCACCACCTCCTGCCCCTCCCTCGGCAGTGGTCCCCCACCCACTACTGGTCCCTCTGGACCGGGAGGTAACCGTCCGGTCATCGAAGCACCTGCTAATGCTTCTCGCCGCACCACGGCCCTTCCATGGCAGCAGAACTCCCACACACTGCTCCAGGATGCCCTCATCCTAGATGCATGACCACATGCCCTTAGGCATGCCCTGTAGCACTGCCTCCAGGTGGTGGCGAATATCCTCAAAATCTCCCTCGACGTCCGTCGGAGGAGCATGCGATGGCCTAGCACCTGGGTCATCAAAACGGTGTCTCCTCGTTGCTCTCTCATCCTGAACTGGTCTTGCCTCAACGTCCTCATGTTGACGTCTCTCTCCTGCCGGTGGCCCTCCTCGTGGTGGTCTCCCCGGCTCTTGGCGAGCCGGTGCTCTCAGCAGCTCAACCTCGCACTCACAAGGTCCCACATCTACACATACAAACAACCAAACGATAGTATCAGCATCTATACAAAATACACATGTCATGCTATCTCAAAAATCAACATATCAAACTCATAAACATACCTCGATGATCAAACACCTCCCATGGAGGTAACACCATGTCCGGATCACCCCAGAAGTCAACACCAGCGTATGGATACTGCAATATAACCTGCGGCATCTACTACCTCAGCTGTGAAAAAATGACCGCCCTCGCCACTGCCGTGGCGAACCAAAATCGTTGACCATCGCCTCCATCGCGGCTCTTGTGCCCCAGGAGCACCCAATAAAATCCTAGGGCGCAACATCGGCACCCTCTCCAAAAACCAGGCCACCAAGATGGACCCAAAGGCAAAGCCCCCTGTGTCGGTAGACTGACATCTGTCCAGCTGCCCTACCATCCTGACATGCAGCGTCAACCCCCAGGCAAAGTGCTCCCCAGCCAGTGCCCTCCCCATAACCATCAGCTGACCACCATTTATCCGCTGAGTCGCAAGGGACCCATACACCCTCACAATCATCGCTGCTACACAGCGATGCACTAGAGCATCCATCGCCCCGATGCTCACGACAAAGCCCAACATGTAGTTCTCCCTCGAACAATACCTTCGGCCCAAGGTTGCTAACGACACGTCAGTCGGTAGGGGCGTTCCCCGAAAAGGGAGCCCAGTCAAAAAGTATATGTCCTCCACCGCAGTGAAGGCGATCTGCTCTCCCCGCACCATAAAGTAATGCAGGTATGGACTCCACATCTGGATCAGAAACTGCAGGAGATACTCATGTGCCCATATCAATGGGCACTCAAAGAACTTCAGTAGCCCACAGGCTGCCAAAGTGGCACGTACCCCCGGCTCCTCAATTGCCATGGCATCCCTCAACTGGGACCAATCCCGCTCTCACCAGCCGACTGACATCGTGCAAAATGATCGTCTGCAACCACATAATACAATCCTAGGTCAACCATATTGACCATAAAAAACATTAAAAAAGATGAGTTTTTCACCCGTCAGCCTTGCCCCCAAGGTGCGGCTATTTAACCCATAGGCGCACACATATGCACGCATGTTCACCCCATAGGCGCGCACATATGCATGCCTGTACATCCCACAGGTGTGCATACGTGCACACCTACCCACCCTACAGGAGTGCCTCCATGCGCCCCTATCACAAACACAGGTGCGCATCAAAGCGCGCCTGTCCACTACACAGTCACGCACCCATGTGCAATTGTGTAGCAAACAGGCGTGCATATCATGCGCGCCTTTGTCCCCCCTATGAGTGCACCCATGTGTGGCTATCTGGATAACAGGTGTGCACTCATGCACGCATATTTCTGAATCGTTCGCGCACTTGGGGGCCCACACCCATAAAATCCCCTGTACGACCCTTCGTACAGACCCTACCCATAAATGGAAAACCTACTTCTATGCAGGACAATAAGACTACTAACCTGAAGCTTGATGGTCCTGAATCGGCTGCCTCATTCTCCCGAAATCTCCAAATCTTCTCTGAATACCTCTCATCCAATCACTCTGGCAGCAAGTACAAATGAGGTGGCAATGTGGGCCCTACAGTTATATATAGGCCTTTCTGCCAAACTTCCAATCACCATTCTGGGATCTTCGGGTGTCCATTCTTCGATCCATCTTTAGCCATGGGATCAGCATCTCGTCATCTACATCAAGACAGTCCCCGGACCACTTTTTATCCTTAGCCCCCGGGGCGCCATTTTTTCATACCCCATCCAGGTATGCATGCTCATGTTCAAAATTATCAAATAAATGCTCGTATGTTCGATTCTCTTCCGATATTGTTCACGTCGGGTATTTGGTTTTCATGTGTGCAGGTACTTGGGCATCATACATCAACTCCACCCCTTTAGGTATATAATCAGCACTGGCATGTAAACATTCCCTCCGAATCTCAATTGCATCTCCAGTCACACCCTCTGACATTTGCCTCTAGGATCCCCATCTCCGTCTCTGCAGTACCAACACCTCCATTGCATCTTAGGTACTATCACCCGGTAGCACTCTCCCCCACATGATTTGTCCCATTCATAGCACCCTTTTGCACTTCGACACTCATGTTGTTTTTCAACCCTTTAGGGATGGGAATCTCGATACTCTTACATCATGTCACGAATCAGCCACATACTCCTTCTCCTCATTTTGCTAGATTTTCCACTGGACTCCCAGATTATCTCTTCAAGGTTCTATTTTGACTGCACCTCTGCAGTATCATGAACCCTCCATTTCATTCACAATTAGTTTTCCCCTCTGCAAATTTCCCTTCATTTCACCTATCTCATACAGAAACCCACCCATGGGGCCCCCACCCTCCACCAGTTCTCCAAGCAAATTACGCTCTAACCGGCCCAACCATATTACATTGGGGCACCCATTTCTGTATTTGTACACTCATCCCAAATTATTCTTTATTTATTTGGTACATTGTAAAAAACCTTTGTTTCCAGCATTTACATCTCCTTTTGTCGCCACCTTTGACGACCTTCTTCCCTTTTTTGGCAAACGCAACCCATGTCGCCTTTGGTTGGGGCACTCCTTATCATCTACCCTTGTTGACATCGTCCATATACTCCGAGTATCCCACATGCCACTTACCTCTGCCCTCTGAGTTTGTTCACTTTGTCCCGCCTCTGGCACAACTTATCCTCTGTCTTGTTGTTCCCCTGACACTCGACCTAGTTGAACAGTTGCGGCCACTTATACCTCACATATACCCCCAACCAAGGGAAGTCTTGATTCTTCCTATATATTGACTTTGTCCATGTACCTCCTCCAGTTCCTAACCTCACCTAGTAGATTTCATGAATCCCTTTGCTTCTTGGAGTCGCATCCCCCTTTTTGTCTACATCAGCACAGTTTCCAGAAGGGCGACAATATCTTGACTCTCGTTACCTTTCTAATGAGAGGTCTAGGATGGCACAGGGAGAACCAAAATTTCTCCCTGCTGTCGTTGACCCCCGTAACATTCTACTTCAACACTTTATCATGTTACGGTGGGTCTTACTTTGCGACTATTGCAGTTATTTCTTATATTTTTCGAAGACCTCTGAGCTTGGTTGGACTATCAATGCCTACAGAATCCGTGATATTTCATACAGATCTCACTGCCTACTGTTTAGAGTATGTTCCTCCACAAAATTGTCTTCTACCTTTATCACGACCACCCCTGAGGGCGCTGCAGTTGTCTACGTGAACACACCATTCCTTTTTGAGTTACATGACATGAGCATGGGGCATGCCCGCCTCGTTTGTACACAGTTTATTTTTACAAACCTTACGGAAGGTTGAATTCTACAGGTTCCCTTCTCCCTCCAATGGGTAACTCTTGACAATCCCACTATCACTCTCTCTTACAACGACACTCTCGGTAGAAGAAACATTGATGAATTTCAGCTATACGTATGCTCCTAACCTCATCCATTAGGGGGCATCTGTTATCACTGAAATTTTGTCCACAAATGGTTACAAGAATCCAGCATCGTCAAACAGTTATGAGGTCACCCATGGACCAAAATTACCACAAAATCATTTCCAAAGGATCAAAAACTATACAACCAGTGACAAAATTAAAGTGCGCTATGACTACACAGGGCATGCACGCACATGTGCAAAGCAGAAATGCAGGAAAAGTGCACATGCACCTGATGCGCGATTGTGGTCACTAAAAGCCACGTACATCTGAGAACGACACATTTATGAGAGTGGTCGGCCTCCCACCCACTTCTAGTTCAGCTTCCAAGTTGATTTGACACTCAAATATGGACTGGATCCGACTGGGTGGCTGGTCAAAGACCTAAAAATTCCCTAATTAGCCTCTTTCCACACTACAAGATGGTTGCACAATACCTCAAAGAGGTGCTATAAAAAGGCCATGGGTGCACTTCATTTTTTAAGGAATTCAATAGCAAAGTTATGTTGCTACTATTCTCTTGAGGAATCCTCTATTCTCATCAAGAGTATACTAGCACCATTACATTGGGCAATCCATCTATTAGCGATATTTCTGGTAAGGGGGGTTAGAATGCGAAGGAGTGGGTGAAAAACCCATTTACTATAAGCTCGGGACGCAAATGCGCTTGTGATTAAGCGGTCAGCAATTTTGGACGGCAGAGATTCGCGCATCCGGATCAACGGCGCACATGGGATTCCGGAGCCCCCCTGCCTTTCTACCTTTAAGTGGAGGGGGGGGGTCTGGAATCGAGGGCACACCTCTTCAATGATCACGATTAGCGCGCCCAGATCAATGGTGCACAAGGCAATTCCGGACCCCCCCCGCCTTTCTACCTTTAGGCGGAGGGGGGGGTCCGGAATCAAGTGCACATCTTCCCAACGGTCGAGATCAGCACGCCTACATCAATGGTACTCGGAGAATCCCATCCTTCTCAGTCACTCTGCTTTTAACTCGCGTGGGTCCCCTTTCCTGTCATGTCATCTTTGTACCATCCTTCCCCTTGCCATATGTTCCCCTCCTGGCAGTGCGATGGGGCTCGCTCCCTTTAGCCCTTCCTCATCCTCCGACATCTGTCAACCTTCCTTCTTCTGATCCATGTGGTCCCTCCCCTCCACCTCATCGTCCAATCACCACCTGCCATTTGTCCCGCTCACTTCCACGTCAGCCTTATCGTGCCCATCACATTTCATCTCCTGCCCCCTCTGCTTATTTCATTCCGCCATGTGTCTTCCCCCTGTAACCATCTCTTGCACCTCGTCACTTCTCATCTCACCCTCATAGTCTTGGTGCCACCACTCCCATTATGCGCCCCATCCTTCGCGTTGGCCTCCACTCCTATTCGTCAGGCCATTCAGTTGATCCAGGTGGCAGCGCGAAGGGTTTTCCACGTCGCAGAAGTGTTGAGTTGGTCGGGCCCTCCTCAATCCCAATGAAGCAGTTATTGAAGCAGTTGGTGGTGGTTAGACATCGCCTCCGCCATAATGGGAAAGTTCGGCAATGAATTAAAGGCATGTCGGTTCGCCCACGGAACTGTCAGGAATTCGATTGCATCTGCCATAAGTTGCACAACCATTCAGAGACGGTAGTTGTAGATTGTCAGAAGCCATGCAGACGCAATGTGTTTAATGCAGCGTCTCGATTTTGTTGTTGTTTTGAGTATATGTAGGCGTTTTCACCATTTTTGTATCTATCGATGGTAGAGCAGAGCTCCCTACAGTAAAGTTTTAACAGATATTCTAGTTTTCTGGGTATGCATTTGTATTTGATATTTCTTATTTTATAACAAATAGTTTTCCTATCCCGTCTATGTTTTCCTTTCATACCAGAGAATTCGTGATTGACCGATTCTCGCAAATCATTGCAGTTATCTTATGATGAAAGGTTCATTGTTGCACGACTGCATTCTCTGGTTTTGCGTACAGTCTGTTAGTAACTCGATGTTAGTACCAGATCTGTGCTTTTCCCTTATATAAGTCTTCCGCCTTTTTCACCATATAATACAACTCACTGTCTGAAGTTTATATAAGACCTCATTCACCCATGCATGCCTAGCCTAGTTTCGGAGTTGGAACGATATCGTTTTGAGTTGGCTTCCATTCGGTCACCCCATCTATAAACCACTGTGACATAAAAGTGATGGGCGTCGAGCTCTGCTCCTGCTAGCAATCCAGGAGTGACTTTCGTCGCCAACATTTCCGGCACCGTTGTCGGGGAACGAAGTTAAAGATTTTCCCCGGGATTGAACGACAACGATTAACTGATTCTGAAGGTGCATCAGATATCAAAATTATCATGATTGATACTATGCACCTGGCGACTCCACTGTGATGACTCCACTGGGATGAACCTATTGGGTTAGTTGTGGCTTCCAGCGGTAGACACACGCGGTCTCATCCACAGCTGCCTCTGACCACACTTGAAGAAGATTCGGAGCTTATTATCAGGAAAACGAGGCCCTCTCAAGGAGAAACTGTTGCAATCAAACCAGGTAATCCGTCGTCTCCCTTTGTAGAAACTCCATTCTCTTCGCCTCAATTTCCTGGTAGGCCGTTGTCTAAAGTTTCCCGTTTCCTGCATTTCGGGAGTGTTCCTACTGATTTTTTCCCTCCTAGTCCGGCATCAGAAAGAGAGATCCTTGTCACTTCCCCCTCCCTCAAAGTTGTGCCCCAGCGCAGACCCCAGGCCTCAGAAGGTTTCACCACCCCTCCTTTGATTAATACTACTGCACAGAGAGGAGCGTCTGCTCATTTAGGTCCCTTGGCTCTCTCTCTGTTTTCCCCGTTGTCTCCACGAATCTCTTTTCGGATATCCCCTTCACGAATTCCTTCTCCTCCAAGTTCTCCTCCACCTAATATTCCTATGGCTGGTGCTAATCCCCCTATGACTAGAATGGAGGCTATTATAGCCGCTAGGTATGCTCCCCTTGTGTTACCTCAGCCCCTCAACGCCCTCCCGGCAAATGGTTACCTCAAGCAGCTACCCAAGTTCATGGGTGAGCGGGACGTAACTGCATATGAACACCTGGAAGACTTTTACAGTTTCACAGATGATAATGTCATCATGCATGCAGATGTATGGATGAGGATTTTTGTCCATAGCCTCCAAGGCGAGGCTATAAAATGGTTTAAGGCCCTGCCTCTTGGATCTATTGATGGGATCGAAGCTCTAGACAATGCCTTTTTGAGACAATGGGGAGATAAAAAAGATTTCATGTATTATATGACAGAGTTTGGGTCTTTGAAGAGAAAAGAAGGAGAGTCTGTCTCTGACTTCTCCAAGAGATTCAATAAAATGTATAATAAAATTCCCGCTGAGATAAATCCCTCAGAAGCCTCGGCTAAGATCACTTATGCTAGTGCTTTTGATCCTGATTTCTGCCTACTGCTAAGAGAGAGAAGAGCCACTACCATAGCCCACATGCAGGATGCAGCCGTGGAAGTAGAATCTAACATATTGTTTGTTGACCAACTCAGGAACGTTGCTAATAGAAGCATATCTAAGAAAAATCCTGAAGCCTCCCCATCCATCTCCTCTCCCATGCCCCATCAGACGGATGAGACAGCCAGAGTACTAAAATCACTCTCTGCCAGGATGGAGAGGTGGGAGTTAGAAGGGAAGCCCATGTACAGAAATCCCCAGAATGTTGATAATAGAGGTTTCAGAAGACCTAATAACAATGGAACAAAGGGAAAAAGACAGAGAGGATCAAAGGATTCAAGCCCCTCTCCAAAATAACCTGGTTACTCATGAGGAAGGAGAGGAGGTAGACGAATTCGACCCCGAAATTCATTGTGTTGAGGAAGCACTTCCTTTTCCCCAATTGACTCAGTCTGCATACAAAAAATCCCTGATGAACATTCAGATCCATGAGTTAGGAAAGGGAGAGAGGGGCGGCCACACTCCTAATAGATACAATCTCAGGTCAAGAAAGAAAGAAGGAAACCTTGACGTCCAAGATCAGCCCCTCATAGCAGATAGGCCTACTAAGTCTGCAGTGGCCACCACTAAAGAAAGGAGAGCTCAGAGTGCTTCGCCGACAGCCAAAGAACCCGTCACTGGGGTAAGGGAAGCTCCTAATCCAATTTCCTCCTTTAATTTTGAGCATGAAATTCAAAAGATTAGAATCCCTGTACCCCTGTCTGCACTAGTTAAAAATGAAGACTTCAAAAGATCCCTCTCCAAGCTGCTACAATCCGAATCCCCCCAACCTTCCTCTGATTCAGTGAACCTTCAAGATGAGAAGCTAGCCGTCATCCTAGGGCCCATGGTAGAAGACAGAGATGACTCATCCCCTCCCTTCTACACCTCCCTGAACATACATGATAAAGTGTTGCATAATTGCCTCATGGATTCAGGGGCTTCTCATAACCTTATGCCCAAGATAGTTATGGAAGAATTGGGACTGGAAGTGACAAAGACTTATCATCATTTGTACTCTTTCGATTCGAGGAGGGTACAATGTCTGGGAGTCATCAAAGACCTGGTGGTTTCTTTGTTTCAACTGCCCATGAAAAGTGTGGTCATGGATATTGTGGTAGCTGACGTTCCCCCCAAATTTGGCATGTTGTTGTCTAGATCGTGGATTAAAAAACTCAGGGGAACGTTTCAGATGGACCTCACGTATGCCACCATTCCGGTTTTCAGAGGGGAGCAAAGGAGGCTGTACAGAGAAGCTCAACTAGCTTACATTTTCAGTGATGAAACGGACCCCACCAATCACCCCATCTTTGCAATTGACACCAATTTGGGGTCTAGCCTATTGCAGCTCACTGATGCTCCTGAAGAGTCTTGCCAGGTCCGAAAGCAACCCAGTCTTGGGATTCCAGATTTTCCTCCAACCCCCTCCGTGTGGAAGACGTTTTTCGACGAAGCTTCTTCTACCGAAGGCGCTGGCGCTGGGGTGGTTTTTATATCACCATGTCAAGAGACCATATCCCTTTCATACAAGCTAGAATTCGAAACCATCAACAATGTGGCAAAGTATGAAGCTCTTATTCTGGGCATGAGGTCTGCGAAGGAAATGGGAATCAAAGAGATAGCGATATTTGGAGATGCTGGGTTGATTATTCAGCAAATAAGAAAGGCTTATCGTGCCAATAATCCTCGACTCAGAAATTACATAAATGAGGTATGGGACCTGATGAATAATTTCTTCCTGGCTTTTAACATTTCTTTCATTTCGAGGGGGGGAAATACTCTAGCCGACTCTCTAGCCATATCAGCCAGTTCACTCAAGCATCCTCTGCTGCCTGGGGTAAAAAGTGATGTTGAGATAAAATACAGGCCCTCTGTACCTGACAATTTCAAACATTGGAAGGTGTTTGAAGATGATCTGGAAATTGAAAGGTTTCTACAATCCGTGGATGAATTTTCTGCGTTGCATATTGACCAGGATCCCGACCTGGAAGATGACCCTCATCCTGGGGTATTTTTAAATAAGATCGCTAATCACCAGATCATTCAGTTGCCCAACAATCACATTCTGAGAGGACTCGTCCCTTTAGAAAGATTGTTCGATGGGAATGACGTGCCAGTAAAAGGCAGGGTTTCAAATGAAGGTACCGGTGCGATCGAATGCAACATTGGTTCGCAGAAGGAGCCTAGGTTCGTCAAACTGTCCAGCAATATGAACAGAGAACAGTGGGCTGAATATATTGAGTTGCTGAGAGAGTTTGCCGATGTGTTTGCGTGGACATATGGAGACCTGAAAACTTACGACACATCTGTTATTGAGCACAAGATCCCGTTGAAAGAAGAGGCTAGGCCATTTAGGCAAAAGCTGAGACAGATAAATCCCATGTTGCTGCCTTTCATGGAGAAAGAAGTAAAAAAGTTGTTGGATGCGCAAATCATTGTCCCCTTGAGATATTCCAAGTGTGTGGCCAACTTAGTCCCAGTAAGGAAGAAGAGCGGAGAAATCAGGCTATGTGTTGATTTCAGGAACCTGAACAGAAGCTCAAGAAAAGACAATTACCCCCTGCCCAACATGGAACACATATTGCAGAAGGTAACTAGAGCAGTTAGGATATCCATGATTGATGGGTTCTCAGGGTATAATCAAATATCAGTCATGCCTGAGGACAGAGAAAAAACAGCTTTCACCACTCCTTAGGGCACATTCATGTATGCCAAAATGCCTTTCGGATTGATGAATGCAGGGGCAACATTTCAGCGAGCTATGGATATAGCCTTCATTGGGGAGAAAGACCGGTTCGTAGTAATCTATTTGGATGACATCACAGTCTTCTTCAGGTCAGACGAGGAGCACCGCTGCCACTTGAAAAAAGTTTTCCTGAAATGTCGGAGGTATGGCTTATCTTTAAACCCCAAGAAATCTTTGTTTTCTATGAAGGAGGGGAAGCTATTAGGCCATATAGTGTCAGCAGAGGGAGTGAGAATTGATCCTAGTAGGGTAGAAGCGATTCAAACCCTGTCGCTTCCCAGATCTAAAAAGGAGGTTCAGGCCTTTTTGGGAAAGATTAATTTTCTAAGGAGATTCGTCTCAAATTTTGCTGAGCTGGTGAGACACATCACAGCCATGCTCAGAAAGGAAAATGAAGTTAGATGGATGGCTGAATCACAGGAATATTTAATCCTAATAAAGAAAGCATTGAATGAGGCACATGTGCTAATCAGTCCTGATTATTCCAGAGATTTCCTGATTTTTTCTTTCACTTCTTATGATACAGTAGCAGCAGTCTTGTTGCAGAGAAATGATCAAGGGCAGGAACAACCCATTTTGTTCTTTAGCAAGGCATTGAGGGATGCAGAAGTCTGATACAAGATCATGGAGAAGTAGGCCTATGCCTTGGTAAAATCTCTCAAAGATTTCAGAGTATATGTCTTGCACTCAAAAATCATTGCATATGTTCCTTCGGCCTCTGTGAAGGACATTCTTATACAGCCTGACATAAATGGGAGAAGAGGTAAATGCATTGCCAAGATCCTGGAGTTTGATCTGGAGGTTAAGCCTACCAAATTGATGAAGGGGCAGGGTTTAGCCAAGTTGCTGGCCAAATCCAATTGCAAAGCCCTGGGGATTAACTTCGTCGGTGAGCAAGCCAAGTCATCCAACAAGAGTTCCCAAGGTACTTTATCACTAGCGGCATGCCCCTGGTACAAGGATATCTTGTACTTTCTGCAAGAATTGAGGCCTCCTGATGGCATGGAAAAAAGCAAGGCAAGAGCCCTAAAGCTCAAGGCAGTCAGATATTGCCTCATTGACCAAACCTTGTATTGGAAAGACCCTTTAGGGGTATTTTTAAGGTGCCTGGACCCACAAGAAGCCCAGCAGGTTGCATTTGATTTCCACAATGGCCTTTGTGGGGGTCATCATTTCTGGAAGACCACAGCCCATAAGATCCTCCGAGATGGGTACTACTGGCCCACTTTATTCCCTGATATCTGCAGGGAAATCAGAGCTTGCATCAAATGCCAGAAGTTCTCAGGGAAGCAACAGCTCAAATCTCTGCCATTAAAGCCTGTAGTAGTTTCAGCACCCTTTCAGCAGTGGGGATTGGACTTCATTGGGGAAATTCATCCGCCCTCAAATGGCTAGCACCGATGGATCCTAACTGCGACAGACTATTTCACCAAATGGATAGAAGTTGTCCCCACCAGGAGCATCTCTCACAAAGTAATTATCAGTTTCCTGGAAGATATCATAGCCAGATTTGGTTGTCCTAGCAAAATTGTCACTGACAACGCCACCCCTTTCCGGTCTGAGCCTCTGGTCAAGTTCTGTGAACAGTTTGAGATTTCACCGATTCACTCTACTCCCTATTATCCTCAGGGAAATGGACTAGCAGAGTCTTCCAATAAAATCATGATCAAGCTCATTAAGAAATTACTGGAAGACAATAAAAGGGCCTGGGATTCGAAGCTCAAATTTGCGTTATGGGATGATCGAGTGACAACAAAGAAGTCCTTGGGCATATCACCCTTTCAACTTGTTTATGGAACAAAGGTTGTTTTCCCCACTCAGCTCGCTTTATCTATGGCGAAATTCCTCCAGGATATTGAAGGAGAGCCTGACCATATGGTCAGAAGGATTCATCAGATGGTGGAAATACAGTAGATCAAGGAACAGGTCATGAACAGGGCCCACGATCATTAGCAGAAGATCAAACAGACCTTCGACAGGAAGAGCAGAAAGAAATATTTCGAGCAGGGTGATCTGGTGCTCAAATGGGATGCACCCAGGCAGGACAAGGGCAAGCACAGTAAGTTTGATGCCCTCTGGTTCGAGCCTTTCAATATCCTTGAAGCATTTTCAAATAACACGTACAGGTTGCAGGATTTGGAAGGCAAAGAAGTTTTTGGTGGCCCAGTAAATGGGTGTTTCTTAAAAAAATGTTTTTTGTGAGCCGCAGTCGGCTCTTTTGTTTTTTGTAAATATTGTTTTTATTTTCGACTTAATAAAAGACTCCATAGAGCAAAAAGAGTCCTTAGAGCATCACAGGGACGACTCTATCCCCCATGGAGCCAATGTTAGCGATATTTCTGGTAAGGGGGGTTAGAATGCGAAGGAGTGGGTGAAAAACCCATTTACTATAAGCTCGGGACGCAAATGCGCTTGTGATTAAGCAGTCAGCAATTTTGGACGACAGAGATTCACGCGTCCAGATCAACGACGCACATGGGATTCTGGAGCCCCCCTGCCTTTCTACCTTTAAGCGGAGGGGGGGGGGGTCCGGAATCGAGGGCGCACCTCTTCAACGATCACGATCAGCACGCCCGGATCAACGGTGCACAAGGCAATTCTGG
>ML776995.1:589540-612186 GCA_009831015.1 Picea engelmannii
AGTAATGTTATTTTATTTATGTCGGCTTTATTCCATTAGTTGTAATTATACCTCCTAGTCTCCTATATATACCAAGGAGACATTTTCATTTGGAATCATCTTGTACTTGAACATTTAAATGGGGTAAAAGGAGGTTTCCCCCTTGAAGAGGCTTATTATCTGAAATTATCTCTTTTTCAAGGCGTTGAGTACTTTTTCTGAGGTTTTTCTATGCTATATTGATATTTGGTTTTTATCACAATGCTTCCACATGGCCATTAAGGTTCACAGTAACCATGCAAAACTTAAAAAACTGTAAGAAACCTGAAATGTAAAAAACTAGATCTAGTATGCCACGTAGGGTGAAAATCCTTTCTGCTAGACTGGCCATACCAAAAAAACAAAACTGAAATGAGCTAAAGCTGTAAATTCCTAGATCTAAGAAGCCACCCAGAGAAAAGAACTTGTGAAATATACTATCTGGAAGCATAAAAACATGGGAAACCTGAGTAAGAAGAAGTTATCCATAGCTAGGGTCGAGCATCTGCTCGTGCCTTTGGTCTTGTGCGATGTCCCTGCTTAGCGCACCTGTGTCTGAAATAACTTGCGTGAGATCATGTAAGAGAGTCATCAAGAGTTCATCATGATGAGTTTGTTCTTCTTCTTTGTGCTGCATCTCTTTGATGGCGCCATTGATGTCCTCAATTGCTTTCTTAATGGCATCCAAAGATTCCTTGAGAGATTCCTTCCCAGCGCAACGGGTGCAAACAGGAGAGGGCGGAGGGGGTGGAGGTAAATCTAAGGACGAGGTGTGGGAGTTGGGAGAGGGGAGGATGAAGAAGAGAAAGGGACTGAAGCAATGGGGTGAGAAAAGGGTGGAGGAGGGGGAGGCAAAGGCTAGCAGGGAGGTGAGGGGCTGAGCTTTGGCGCAAAGCCTAGGGAGTTTCCCTGGCTGTTGAACCATTCAACTCGATAGGTGTAACGAGATGACAGTGGAGGAAATTCTAGAGTAGTGAACCATTCGGGAGGGTGGTCCAAGGAGGTGACGCGAGATGAATCAAGGAGAGGCTCTCAAGTGGAGGCACGTGCAGGGTCTTTAGGCAAGCTTGGAAGAGTCTGCTTGCCTCATCCTCTCGAGCCTCTTCCTCTTGCAACATACCAGGCCACCCCCCTTTTTGATTTAACGCAAAGTCGATGCATCAGGAAAAACACCGAAAACTAGAGATGGAGAGAGTGGTAACTGTTGTTTGAAGGATAGGAATCAAGCCAAAACCAAAAGCAATAGCGGACCGGAGGATGAGTGCTAGGAACAGAGGGCCAAGAGCGCCAAGGAAACTCGAGCTAGAGGAAAAAACTAGACAGCCTATAGGAGGAGGCCAAGACTTGGGAGGCTAAGAGCTTGAATGAGCCATGGCCTCCCAAAACGCTAGCCTAAAATCATTGAACTGGGCAAGGTGATGGGATTGGGTCTGCGTCTCACCCATTTCCATTATCACTCCCATGAACTGGAGCGCCATAACATTAAACCAATCTAAATTCAATTGAATGCAGAGGAGCTTCAACTGAGGAGTTAAACACATGGATTAATGGCAGAGGTGAGTGTCAGTTGAGCTGGCTCGAGGTGGTAAGAGATGTGGCCATGTGTCTACTCGTCTGGCCTTCCACCCATTGTATCTGATATCACCCCATTCGAGGGTTGGTCCTTGTTGTGAGCCATTTTTCTGCATGCAATCATGAAGGGGTGAGTAGGAGATGAGGCTAGAGAACATCATAAGTCTCCTTCCTGCGGGTCTACCCCAAATTTTGCCAACATATCTGCTACTTGATTTGTGTTTCTTCGAACGTGGGAGGGAAGAATTACCCATTGTGGCTGAAGGATTGACTTTATTCTGATCATCCCATTCATGAGTCTCCAACTTGGGGAGATCTTCTCCGAGTATGCACCATTTAGGAGATGAGAGAGGAGGTTAATGACTATCTACGAATCGCCTTCTACTATAAAGAGGTTTAGCCCTTGCGCTTTGGCTTCTTGCAATCCTTTGAGAAATCCCCAAATTTCAATTGCATTGTTGGTGTTATGGCCCAAGTTCCGAGATGAGATGTGGAGGATCTCTCCGTTGTTGTTGCATATGGGTCTCGGATTTCCCTTGGAGGCTCCATCGAAATTTATTTTTTGATACCCAACTTGTGGAGCCTCCCAATGGGAGGGGATGATCTTAGTAGTGTTACCTGGTGAGGGGTTTGAAAGAGAGGGGGAGAGATGGAGTTGCCAAGTATTGAGGATGATGTGCTCATTTTTCGAGAAATTCAAATCCTGATCCATTCAGGGGTGCAAGTTGATTGTTTCCTTTATGTTGGAGTGGATTTTAGACCAGACTTATTGCCAGTTTAGGGAGGAAGATTTGAATATTCTGTGATTCCATTCTTTCCAAATTTGCCAAAGAATAAATCTAGGTAGAAGCTGCCAAATCCTGTTAAGGATGGGAGATTGGAAAATTGAATCTCGCCAGACCTCAATTGTTTCCCTGATACCTAGACGATTCCTATCTGAGGTTCTCATGATGTTGGTGCATTGGTCCCAAAGATGTGAGCTGTAGGAGCAAAGATTGAGAAGGTGATTCTGAGTCTCCTCCTTAGTACAACAAAGGTGACACCAGGAAGGACCTGTAAAGCCTCTTTTCATTAGATTGTCCCAAGTAAGGATGTTGTTGTTCGTCATTAACCAAAGGAAGGTGCTGATTTTTTTCCAGAGCTTAGCACCATATATTTTGTTCCAAACTAATTCTTTTGAGAGGGAGTTATGTCCTGCGCTGAGAAAATAAGCTTCTTGGAGATTGAAGGTGCCAATGTTGGAGTGGCCCCACCTTAGGATGTCATCCCCGTGTTGGCTGAAGATTCTCCCAGAGTTAAGCCAATCGAGCAGTGGTTGGAGGTTTACCTCAGGGGGGATTTTCATCTCTTCATGGGTGTTTTTCCATTTGCGCCAGGTGTCTTTGTTTTCTTCTTAAATCCAGAATTCGGCTACTTTTTGGAGGTCTGTGCCTGTCGTTAATGGAATAAAGATGCGCAGAGCAGGATCCTTGTCCAGGGATGGAATTTGATGCCAAGAGTCACTCTAGAAGAGGGTCGAGGTCCCACCTTGCAGTTCCCAGAAAGCATGATCCGTTATCATCCCCTTATTGTGCCTAGCCACATTCCAAATAAGAGATCCAGGGCACTGACCATTCCATTTGACTAGTTCCTTTTCCGGTGTGGAAGGTGTGTATTTTTTCCTCCAGAGGTCTTGCAGCCTTTTTAACAATCTCCACCAGATTTTTGCACTGAGGAATTTATTGAGGATAGAGGGATATCTGATTTAGAGTCCCCCTACGTGCTTTGGTCTGCACATCTTTTGCCAACTGACCATAGCCAATTTGTGTCCTTCTTTGGTTCCCTGCTAGAGTAAGCTCCTTTGAATATTTCTTAGAGTGTTGAGAATAAATCTTGGGGCCACAAGCGTTGAGAAAGCGTATATCGGGAGGGCTTGAAGGATAGACTTGAGGAGGATGAGGCGACCATGTATATTGAGGGAGCGGAAAGTCCAAGCGGCAAGTTTTTTCCTGAAGTTGGAACGCGGATCTTCCCAAGAAGTATTTCTTAATGGATTATCAATTAGGGGAATGCCAAGATATTTTGAAGGGAGTACGCTTCAGGTGAACCCCAAGAGTTGTGTAATATGGTGTTGGATCTGGATGGGCATGTTGAAGAAGAAGATTTTGGATTTAGAGAGGTTTACTTCCATGCCCAAAGCATCATAGAAAAGGTTGATCGTGGAGCAAATTCGGAGAGCTTCTCAGACTGTGGGGATTCCCATTAAGAGTATGTCATCCACGAACTGGGTGTGCGAAATGGGAAGAGAGATTCCATGGTGGGTGAGACCTGAGAGGGAGCGATCTGTGATGGTTTCTTTAATGGCTCGACTCAGCCCTTCTTCCATTAAGATAAAGAGAAAGGGAGAAATTGGATCCCTTGTCTTATACCTCTGGAAGGAGAGAATGTTTTGGAAGGGATGTCATTGACCAGGATGGAGAACAGGGCTGATGAGCTGAGATTGACAATCCAGGAGACCCACGATGGATCAAAACCAAAGGCTAGAAGGGTTGATTTCAAGTAGTTCCAGCTAAGTTTATCAAAATCTTTGGAAATATCCAGTTTTAGAAGCATACCAGGAAACTTGGTCGAGTGAAACGAGTGGATTACTTTGTGAGCCAGAATGATGTTGTCCAAGATATGTATGCCTTCCACGTACCCTGACTATTCTCGAGAGATGATGAACAGTAGGATATGTTTAAGACGCTTGGCTATGACCTTCGTGATAATATTATAGATCACATTGCAGAGTCAATAGGTCAGAAGTGAGTTGGGGAGGTGACATTGTTCTCTTTTGGAATGAGAGTGATGAAGGTGGCGTTGAGGGCCTATAGGACCTGCCCATATTTTTTGGAATCCTCTATAATTTCCCAGACTTATTTATGAATGATATCCCAATAATGATGGAAGAAATCCAAAGTAAACCCATCGAGCCCAAGGGCTTTGCCTAGCGGAGTGTCCCTGAGGGCTTGATCAACTTCTTCTTGGGTAATAGGACTTGTCAAGACCTCGTTTTGTTCTTTGGTGACCTCCCTTGGAATATGCTTGAGGATTGAGTCGATATATTGAGTGCAATCTATAGGGTGTTCTGTAAGAAGGTTCTTGTAGTAAGACAGTAATTCCCTTTCTATGTCTACGTGCTTTTGGATTTCCAGGCCTTGGTCCGAAACAAGGTGAGTGATGTGATTAGTGTGTCGTCTTGAAGCATCGATATGTGGAGAAAATTGGTGTTTCTTTCTCCCTCTGTGAGCCATTTGATGTGATATTTTTGTCTCCATAGAATTTCTTCATGTGCCCGTCTTTCAACCAACTGATTGTTGAGTAGGGATTCTTGCTCCTTTAGAGAATCAGTGAGGCCTTGTGTTCTGATCTGTCATTGAAGGTCTTGAATTTGTTGGTTGAGGATTTCTTGAGCATGGAAAATGTTGCCAAAATTGGATTTATTCCATGACTTTAATTATTGCTTGAGGTTTTTTAGCTTCTGTTGAAATTTGTACATAGGAGTTCATGTTGTGATTGTTGCATCTTTCCACCTTAGTTTTATGTTGGCTTGAAAGTCTGGGTGTGTCATCCAAAAAATTTCAAAGAGAAAGGGTTTTTTGCATGGGGTGCCACTGATGTTTATCGATAGGAGTATCATCCAGTGATCAGATCCTGGAGTGTCGATCATAGTGGCATTCCAAGAGAGGCCCTCCAACATGAAGGGTTCTGAGATTAAGAAGTGGTCTAATTTTTAGGAGACATGTTGTGTCACCAAGCATTTATTGGACCAGGTGAAGGGTCCATTGTCCACTTCTACGTCAATGAGATTTAGCAGACCAATGATTCGTTGGAACTGCTCACTATCATTTCCTAGTCTACGTGTGCCCCCCTTATTTTACTCCGGGCCTGTTATCATATTGAAATCTCCCCCAAGGATCCATAGATGATTGTCAATATGATTATCAATCCATTCCATATGATGTAGGAAGGCTTCCTTGTCTCCTGGGGTTGTAGGGACGTAGACATTCGTGATAAAACCTGGCTTGTTCAAGCCAATGAGTCGGAATAAGGATGTGATGGTCCAGTTGGAGGTGAAGAAGCCTTCCATCAGTATCATGGAAGGGTTCCAGAGTACGGAGAGCCCTCCCACCACACCTTTTGCATCGACTTCAACTAAATTAGCTTGTTTCCAATATTTTTTAAGTATTTGAGAAGCTTCCTCTCCTGCGCATTTAGTTTCTTGCAGGAGAAGAATGTTTGGTTGTTCCTTCATTATCATTTCTCGGAGCAATCCTTGCGTGCTTCGTGTGTTGAGACCCCTTATATTCCAGGATAGCATCTTCATGAGGATGAGGAGGGTTGGAGGGGAGTAAAGCTATCCAAGATCAGGTGGATCTAGCCCAAGTTCACGAGGAAATTTCCCACATCTTGAATGAGTTGATGCTTTGGTTTTCAGCCCCTTTTTTTCTCTTCTTTTGTGGGTTTGCATTGTTCTTTCAAGCTTCCTTTTTGTATACCTAGATTTGGATTGGCATGGGTTAATCCTCCTACTGTAGAGTTGAGGAAAACTTTCTGAACTTTACGTAGCTGATTCGGTGGTATGGTGTAGAGTTGTTGTTTTCGGCAGGCTTGTTCTAGGTGTACCATATCTATTCCTGCCAACTCCTAGTCTTCCAGATCGATGTCATGGTCTCCTATTTCTGGCTCGATATTTGTAGGAAGGGAGGTCTCTGAGTTGGGGATTTGAGTGGATCCATGGGGTAGAAGGGATGGGGTTTGGATAACCCTAGACTTGCGTTGGGATTGAGGGGTTTGTCAAGGGGTCAAAGGGAATGATGGGATTTTCTAACAGGGTCTGAAGGGCTTCAAATGAGTTACTGGTTGAGGGTCCATAGGGGGCTTGTGGAGGATCTCTTTTGGCCAGATGCTTGCGGTGTCTCGTGGCCTGGGTGAAACCGTCCTTGGTTTTGTCAGGATCCTTAGGATTTGATTTCCTAGGGTTATTTAAGGATCATTCGCGGAATAGATGGCCATGTTCGTGGCATTTCTGACATCGGAAGGGAATGTGCTCGTAATCCAAGGTTTGGGACCATTCTTCGCCCTAGTAGTCCAAGGTTATGGCTCCAGGGAGTGGTTTGGAGATATTTAAGTAAACACAAATTTGTGCATAAGCATTGTACCTTCGTTGTTTTGTTGCCTCCGAAGCTTTGACATAGATGCCAATCGTATTGTCGATTCCTGCAAGTATTTCTTCCAGCCAGAACTCTTGAGGTAGCGAGTATAGTAGCAGCCAGACCGGTGCATGCGTGAAGTCCTCCTTCTCTGGGATGAACTTTTTCGTCCAAAAGCGAAGGAAAAGACCTGCCGAGTTATAAAAGTACGGTCCTCCTTCAAATATTTGGTTTATGTCCTCCAAGTTATGCAAGATGATAGTGAAGAAGCATTTTGATCGGATTTGGAGGTCAAAGTGACCCTTGGGCTTCCACCAATGTTGAATCCATTTAACTAAATCTTTTTCTGATGGCCATAGTCCTAGAAATTTTCCTATCACGGCGAAATCCCTCATGTATTGTTTCTGGTGTTCTATCCTTGGAGAGCTGATAGTATATTTGGGTGCTACAGGAGCCTGCAGAATGCATTTGCCTGGTTCCTAGGTGAGATCCACTTTTGAATGGTTTGATTCAGGTTCAATATCCATAGGTTTCTCCTTCGGCATCTCATCCTCCCAAAGGATGTTTTACAGTTCCTCTGGAAGCTCAAAGGGAGGACGTTTGAAGTGCTTGAAGCCCTGCTCAGGGGCCATGATGGAGTCGTAAGAGGGGCTAGGAGGGCCCCCTTCCTCAACCTCCATGGCCACAACAAGGACGTAGGGTGGAACGCGCATGAGGTTCAATGTTGGAACCCTAGCAGATATTCACTGCTTAGTTGTTCGAGAACTTTGTCTCTATTTTTTTCTATTATTATTGCTATTGTTATTCTTCAAGTTAAAATTAATTAAGTCATATTAAATAGCTTTGACAGTTTCTTAATTAAAATTTTTAAAGAGTAAGTGTGTTTTAGTTCGAAGTGTTATGGATAGGACTAATATGCCACAACTTTTGTTATCAATTGAATTTAAAAATGTTTTGAAGACTTCAATTTACACTTGTAACATTATAGTTGCTAACACTTGGATCTGTCCTGTCCAATTCTACTTCAACTTTTAAAAGCATGGAGTAGCCATTGTCATAATCTATTACAAGTTTCAAGTGTTTCATAATTACTTTATCTTTTGTCTTTGGACTACATACAATTATCATTAAAACATTTTTATAAGATAGATATAAATAAGTGTGCTACTAATTTTATTTGTTTTTTTTTCCAAGGAAAAAAGCGTAATTTTTGTTTCAAGAAGAAAGAAAAAATACATTTTGTATAATACATGTATTTAATTTGTTATCCTTTTGCAAAATGGTAAATATGAAGTCCATAAACAAAAATGACTTCCCTGCTTGATTATCAAACAAAGATGAGTCTACAAAAAATATAATACAAAATAAAGAGTGTTTGTTAAAGGTTGCCCGCTCAAAAAAAAAAACTAGTATCTGAGACCCCATAAGGACATCATAAACATAATCGTAACATAATTGTCGCCAGAGGAGGAATATGAGAAACCTCAATCAAGAAGTCAGGGTAGTCAAAGGAATCAAATTGTGGACCAAAAAGTAGGATGTCAATACTGGAAAAAAAAAGAAATTGATCAGGCAACCAGAGGGAGATAGGAATAATGATCAACTCGGAAGCTCTTGCAACTCTATAAATTTCCAGTGGAAGAAATAAAAGTGGAAAATTGTCAAAACCTCTTCTATGTGCCACTGTCTAAAAACCAACAACAACCCTGCTTTAGAGAGCATATATGCTACCATATTTTATTCCCTGTAAACATGTCGCACAAAGAAACTGTCAAAAGAGCCCAGGATGATGAAAATTTCTTCAAGGATAGGATGTAATCTGATGTTGTGGCATTGTTGAGATTTATTAACCCAATTTATAACAGTCATAAAGTCACCAAAAATCTAAATTGTTTTAATGCCTTTTTCCCCTGCAAAGGTGATATGGAGTTTTAGAACCATCAATTCAACATAGTTGTTTGATCCTTGTCCCAATCCCATTTTGAGGTTGAAATAATTTGAATATGTTAGAAGAAGAACAACTCCACCTCCGCTTTTGGCTCCATCATCTTGTGAGGCTCTGTAAAAAAAAGGCCCACGGTCTGTCACGGTCCACCACTTCCTCTAATACCTATCTAGTTGAGAGTTGTCCTTTCCCTTGTGGGAAATGAGAGAGGATATTTACACCTTGGGATGTAATGTGGCCTGGGATGGAGGTATGATCTTGAAAAAAAACAACATTCCTAACCAGCCAAGCACCCCAATTTATTATCAAAGGAAGTGCTTTTATGTTATTGTTGGAATGATTAGAAACCCAATATCTTTAGGCCTCCTCGATGCTTATGCCTTTCCATTGACCAATTTGGCCAAGATTCTTGAACTTTTAGTCCATATTGTTTTAAAAAGGAGCACCCTAAAAATAGGTGGGAAATTCATTTATCATCAGTCCTACACAGAGCACACCAGCCCAGTCCTTCCAATTTCATGAGTTTCATCCTATCCCAGGTTGGAATTTTATTTTTAATAATACACTACATAAAAATGTGTGATTTTAAAGGGAATTTTATTTTCCATACCCCCTTCCACCACCAAGAGGGTTCTTGTTGTAGGAGGTCAATGTTAATTTGAGTATATCTTGTTTTAGGGGTGTAGACTCCATGAGGATTGTATTTCCAAACTAATTCATCCTCCCTATCTTAAATTTTGATATGCCCCAATTTGAGGGCTCGGGTGTAAAGAGCCCAACCTCTTAATAAATGCCCAGGAAATCCTATCTGCACAATAGTATCCCATCCTTGTTCCCAAATAGTAGTTATGGCAGGATCAACAACCTGGTCAAGATGAAAAAGGCTTGTCCCGTGCAAATGTTCGATGATTTTTTGGGGAAGCAAGTGTTCATGACCTGACCAAGGATCATACCCAATTCTAAGTCTAGTACCATTACTGACATGCCATGCCAGACCCTCTCCGATCACCTGGAAAGAATTAATAATGGATTTCCAAATGATGGAACAATTGTTGTCCTCCTTATATGGATTTATGATCTATTTTTAATCGAATCTGGGCTAATGTATTTTTGTGAAACAACTTTTGTCCAAAGGCTTTTAGTGGTGATTAGTCTCTAGCAAGATTTTGATGTTAAGGCCTTTGATAATAGGTGATTTGTTTTAACCCCCATCCTCCGAGCATTTTTGGGGCAGCCAAGGTGTCCCAACAGACATAGAGGAGGAAAAAATGGTCTTTTGATCCTGCCCAAATAAAATTGGAACAAATACGTCATACCTTTTCCAGAGTACCTTTAGGAATCCAAGCTAGAGACATCTAATAAACTGAAATTGCTTCCAAGATTTATTTAACCAGGATCAATCTACCTACCTAATATATCCATCGAAAGCTCCACACCTTCAATCTCTTCTACAACTTTTCAATTAGCCAAAACCAATCCACCTTCTAATAATTGTTTGGTTTTAGACGAAAACCCATGTATTTTAAGTTGTCATCAAAAGGCATAGGGTCATAGGGAAAAATCTCTTGATAGCACCAGGTCTCCATTTCCTCCATAAGATGAGATGATCCAGGTGGATATCGATGGCCACCCACCTCTTTCAATTAGCTTACATACAATTTTCATCTTGGCAATTTTTTTCTAGCTTTTCCGGTCCTAAACTTCCAGGGTCGTTTTGAGGCCCTAAACAACATTTTTTGGGCCTGCCACAGTCACCCTGTAAATAGGGTTAGAGTGTGATGAAATAATGTGTATTCCTTGAATAGACCTTTCCAACGGGCTATCGTGCACCTAATACAAATATCGTATGCAAAAGTTATGACCTCGGGAAGTTGATGTACCAACTTACCCCAGCAGGGCCCACATGACTTTTGGCGATTCATCTCCTTGGGTTAAGTTTTTGGATGTCTAGGGTTTTTTTATTACTTCTTGATGCTAAAAAGGCTCGAAGGCCTCATTTTAATGTGCTTAGGCGAATGTGCGTAGCCACCACATCTCTTCTCATAGATTAGCTACCACCATTCAATCAAGATTGTTTCATTCTGCGTTTTACAATTTGAGCAGATTTCTTTATTGAATAGAAGTTAAGTTTCACTATATCCATGTTATTGTTCTCTATATATTTGTGTTAATGTTATATATATATATATGTTTCATTTCGTTCTACTCATAAATCCATATCAGTGGTATCAGAGTGGTCTACTCTTCATTTATCTCTCTGTGCATGTCCCCAATGAGGTTAGGATATAAGCAGTTGGGACTCGAACCAGTTGAGCCTTTGCAAGATCGACCTCACAAAACCTGATGGTCTCCCATGGGAGAATAAAAGAGAGAATATGGGGCAGGAGACCCCTTTAAACTATTTCACAAGGAATCCCTCTCACGACAGAGGAACGATATGGTCGATAATTTTGCACAAATCCTTCGACGACTACCAACAGACAACGCATCTTCCTTGAGCAGAGGCGCTGCCCACTTCAAGGTATAGATCAATTTTGATATTCATATATTTGAATGTCAAATAGATGTGTATGTTGTAGACAAATGGTTAAACCTTCTAGAAGGCTATTTTTTTGCCCATAAATTTTCCGATAGATAAAATATTACATTTGCACTCCTTAAGGTCGTCCCCCATGTCAAATAATGGTGGGAGACTTTATGTGAGAAAAAGGAAACAAAGGGATCTACATTATTTGTAGTCACACCCACTTTGGGTTATTTCATGGATGTTATTAAGGAACAATAATACCATCTTGGAAGTTATGATGACTTATATACAAGATGGACCACACTACGGTAGGAAAGGGACCAAACAATGCCAAAGTTCACCAATGTCTTCCGCACCTTGCACACCAAGCTGGGTATCAAAGATTCTGAGCGACATTTAGTGCTCAAGTACCGTGACAGTCTACATAGATACATCCAGACAAAAATAGATTTTTTAGACATCTCTTCCTTGGGTGCGTCCTATCGCTATGCTGTCAAAATCGAGCATACGCTAAAACAAAATATGCGACAGTTTGGGTCTACGAACCCCTTGGAGAAGAAGCAGGGCAAAGGCGGCCCCAACCCACAAAAAAAATGGCAGAGAAAGGATGGACTACCTCATGACAACCAGTCTAAACCGCAAACAAAGAAGGACAAATAGAAGACAAAGAAAGGCACTGGGAAGTGGTGTGAGTTCCATAAGAGCCCTTGGCATAACATCATTGAATGTGGCTCAAAGTAATCATTGGCGGTCGAGGTGAAAGCCTCTGAATCAGATGTGGGATTCAACTCTGAGTCGGACCTAGAAAAAGGAAGATGGATCACTGATGCAGAACCCAGTGCCACCGTTGTTACCACCAAGGTCCATCCTGCTGAACCTGATGAATTAGGGGAAGGTGAGCACCTCTTTCATTCATAGGTGTGGGTGAAGGGTACTTCGTTGCACTTCATCGTTGATAGCAGTAGCCAGAAGAACCTCATCTCAACAGAGTTTTTCAAGTGGTTGGTTCTACCAAAAACACCACACCCACAGATGTACACCATCGGATGGATCTGCCAAGGTAGCGATCTTCGCATTAGCCAAAAATGTCGCATGGCCTACAGAATCAAGCCCTTCAAAGATGAGGTATTGTGTGATGTCGCCCCCCTTGAAGTTTGTGATGTTATTTTGGGCCAACCTTATTTATGGAAACATCATGATGTATATAAGTCTAGGCCTTGTAGTGTTATTATTACTTTGGACGGGAAATTGTACAAGATACCCGAGATAGTCCCATATACTACCATTTCCTTGATCTGTGCCAAGCAATGCAGGAAGGTCATCTATTAGACTGGGATTTTTTTCTTCTTCGTGATTCATAATCAAAGTGAGCATAAGGTTGTATCCACATCCATGGCCTCCGCGACATGTCTCTCCATGTAACAAAATCAAGTGGACAAGGTTGCGGAAGAATACAAAGACATCTTCTCCTCGCTCACTGGGGTACCTCTGCACTGTCAGGTCAAGCACTCAATCGATTTGACCCCCGGTGCATCGCTACCCAATGGGCTTGTCTATTACTCCTCGCTATCATAAAATGAAGAAATCAAGCATTATATCCAAGAGCTACTAAAAAAGGGGCACATCCGACCAATCTCATCACCTCATGGAAGCCCAATCGTGCTTATGCAAAAGAAATACGGGACCTGGAAAATCTGCATTGATTATCAAGCCTAAATAAAATCACATTTAAGAATCGGTACCCAATTCCCTGAATTGTTGATCTCCTTGAATAGCTCAAGGGAGACAAATAATTCAGTAAGATTAATCTAAAGTCCGACTACCACTAGGTCCCAATAGAGTAGACTAATGTATGGAAGACTTCCTTCAAGTCCAAAGAAGGTCTTTTTGAATGGTTGGTCATGCCCTTTGGCTTGAAAAATGCCCCAACAACTTTCATGAGGATGATGGATGATATCTTGCGGCCTTTCACCAATTCTTTTTTGGTGGTATATTTGGATGGCATCCTCATCTTCAACAAGATTTGGGCGAAACACTTGCAACATATTCAATAGGTTTTGCACACTCTGTAGCAACACAAGATATATGAAAATTTGGAAAAATTCTCCTTCGGCATGAATAGGGTTCAGTACCTAGGATACATTATCGATGAGCATGGGGTGCATGTCGATCCAGCTAAGATCCATGTCATCCGTGACTGGCCAGCCCCGACCACACCATCGATCTTTGGAGATTCTTAGACCTTGCCAATTTCTATCGCATGTTTGTGTTGGGATTCTCCCACATTGCAAGGGCCCTTTTCCAAGTGACCAAGGGAGGTGGCAAGGAAAAATTCATGTGGGGCCAGTCACAATAGAAAGCATTCAACAATTTGAAGCAACTCCTATGCTCAGCCCCAGTGATCTCATTACCCGACCTGCAACAAACTTTTCAGATTGAGAGAGATGCTTCAGACTATGTTGTGGGCATAGTTCTCACTCGACATGGACATCTTGTGGCCTATCATAGTGAGATACTATCATATGTTGTCCGTAAGTACCCCACTTACGACAAATAAATGTACTCCATTGTACAATCTAGCCGCCAGTGGAGGCATTACATTCTCGAGAAGGAGATAGTCATCCACATTGATCATAAGCCTCTATAGTTCATGCAAACACAAGGCAAATTGTAGAATGACCTCCATCAGAAGTGGTCCACGTAATTGCAGCAGTTCCATCTCAACATCAAGTATAAGACATGGAACACCAACCGCATCGCTGACTACCTCAATTGACCTCCAGTTGCAACATTAACCATGGTGCTACACTCCTGTAGACATGAGACCTCTAGATGGCCCCAACTCTATGAGAGAGATCATGACTTCTCCACTACCTACCATATGTTGGGAACACACATATATGTCATTGATTTCCATCTTCAAGACAGGTTGTTGTGCCATATGGGCCATCTTTGCATCCCATCAAGTGAGCGAGCGAAGCTGATTTGGGAAGCTCACTATAGTCGGGTGGCAGGACACTTTGATGTAGAAAAGATAGTGGCAGTGTTGTTGTTACACATTATTTTCGTCATCCCTATTATCGTTAATGAAGTAAACCTATCTGTTGCCTTCAGAGGGGTCAGTGGCCTGAGTTCCTAAAGAGAGAAGGGAGAAGAACTTTTCCTGAGAAAAGAAGTTGCATTTTCCTATGTAAAAACCTTATAAAAAAGGAAGTTCGCAGGTTGCTATATAGGCAGGGTGCGAGAATGACCCATTCTCGTAGGTTGCACTATAGCTAGGGTGCGATATGTTCGTAGGTTGCTCTATAGCTAGGGTGCAAGAATGCCTGCACGTGGGAAAAATGAGCGTTTTCTCGAATCTTCTAGAAGGAGAAACTTCTATGGTGAGGTGGCATCCTCATGGTTTGGATCTTACTCGTTTTCATGATTTAGTGGGATCATCCTAACCTCCTCACCTTATCCTCTTCAACTTATAAAAGGAGAGGAGTTCTCATGGAGAAAGTTAGCTTGGGTTAGCTTTTTTTGGTTGGCTTTGAATTATTAGCTTGGTTGGAGTGGCTTTGAGATTTGCCTTTGTCAAGATAGATTGTGAATATTGTCAGATCTATTCTCTCAGAATTCTTGGAGTGAAAGTGTGTGGGGAACAAAGGAAAGTTGGAAGGGACCTTACGATATCAAGGCCATGGTTGTAATCTCTCTTTCACATTTAATATGATACAGTAATATGATTCTTTCCCATAAAGCTATTTTCACTTTATTGTGTAATTCCTTGATCATACACATAGGTTAACCATTGAATATATTGTGCTTTCTTCACTTTGGTTGGTTTGTGTTGTCTTGGTCTTGACTGCACGAGAGCACTGGAGCGAAGCAGGAGCAACAAATACCATAGGAAGCGATCATAAGGTATGTTCTTTGTTCTTGCCTCCTAGTACATTCAATAGTTAAAATCTAGGGAAAGAGTCATATTCTGTTTTGCTTTGTTCTAGATCCAGGTGGATCTAGGGAGATTGGTTTGTGTCCACACTTACAAATTTATCCAATAAAAGTTGCAACAACATTTCTATTGGTCAAAAATTCTACAGGATGTCAACAAACATATCAGGTCCTGCACGGCCTGCATCATTTCCAAACTGACCATTAAGAAAAAAGGAATGTACACACCTCTTCCTAATCCCAATAGGCCCTGGGAATCCATATCAGTGGACTACATGTCGGGCCTTCCTTCAACCAAGCAGGGAAATGCCTTTTTTTTTCATGGTTGATTGATTTTCCAAGATGGTTATTATGGTCGCCTACAAGAAGAGCATCATAGCGAAGGCCACTGCCAAGCTCTTCTTGAACGAGTGTGGGTACATTTTGGGATACCAAAAAACATCATCTCAGATCAGAACAATTAGTTCCTCAGCACATTCTATTCGAGCCTCTGGTCATGGCTGGACACCAAGCTCACCAAATACATGACCTTCAACCCCCAAACACATGGCCAAACTGAGGTCATCAACATGATAGATTGTGCATATCTTAGCATGTAGAATTCCAAGTATCCACGCACATGGGATGAGAGTCTTCCCTATGTTCAATACAGTTACAACAGAGCCATGCATAACACAACCAACCACAACCCCTTTCAGGTGGGGTTGGGATTTTAACCATTGGTTACCATGGATGTTGCACTACCCCTTGCGTCCACACAAACAGAATCGTCCCATGCTCAAACTAAAGCCGATAAAGCCACTCGATTCATTGAAAAAATCCATCACATCCCCCAACGGGTTTAGGATATTTTACAGAAGTCCAATGCCAACTACAAGCAATGCCAAGATCAACATTGGGTGCCACACAAGTTTCAGGTAGGAGATAAAGTTTTGATGCACTTGCAGAAAGAACGCCTTATAGGGCCCCATCAAAATCTTATCCACTCGCTATGGACCTTACACCATCACCAAGGATGTGGGTGACAATAATTTTGAGCTTAACATTCCCCCCTTCCTTGGCTTGTACCTAGTGTTTAATGTGGACCTCCTTCGACCATACTATCCACCCTTATTGGAAACCTCAGAGATAGTAGAACAATTGACACTGACATAGCTCAATCCTGATTGCATGGAACATGCATCCACTAATCAGATCGTGGACACACAGGTCAAGTTCACTCACTAATAGAAGATTCAATTTTATCGTGTTGTCAAAATGGGGCAGCTCCTACACCAAGGCAAGTGGCTCACCCGGGGCCAAATTCAACATAAATTTCCTCTTCTAATGGGGGAACTCAACACAATGGAGACCATTGCTTCCTAAGGGGGGAGGATTGATCCAGGTGGATATCGATGGCCACCCATCTCTTCCAACTGGCTCACATACAGTTTTTATCTTGGCATTTTTTTCTAGCTTTTCGGGTCCTAAACTTTCAGGGTCGTTTTGAGGCCCTAAACAACGTTTTTTGGGCCCACCACAATCACAATGAAGGTATATTTAGATTGTGATGGAGTAATGTGTAGTCCTCAGATAGACCTTTCCAATGGGCTATCGCGTGCCTAAAACGAAGATCGTATGCAAAAGTTACGACCCTGGGAAGTTGATGTACCAACTTACCCCATCGGGGCCCACACGAATTTTGGTGCTTCATCTCCTAGGGTTAGGTTTTTGGATGTATAGGGTTTTCTGATTACTTCTTGATGCTAAAAAGGCTTGGATGCCTCATTGTAATGTGCTCAAGCGAATTTGCATAGCCACCACATCTCTTCTCAAAGATTAGCTACCACAGTTCATGCAATATTGTTTCATTCTGCATTTTACAGTTTCAACGGATTTCTTTATTGAATAGAAGTTAAGTTTCATTGTTTCCCTATTCTTGTTCTCTATATATCTATGTTAATGTTATAGATCTATGTTTCATTTTGTTCCGCTCAAAAATTTGGATGATGAGCAGAGAGAGTGTATTTTTGTGTGTTCATATGCATTCTAGTTTCCCTACCAAACAAATCCAATAACAATTTCAGTTTTTCCAATCTCCCCTCGATCAATTGTAGAATATCAAAACATTGTCCATGAACAAAAGGTGAGAAATTCATAAAGTAGGGGAAATCGAGATACCATGAAATTCCCCCGGCCTTTGGCGTCACCAATTTCCCCACTTAGGCCCTTCGCTAGGAGTAGAAAGAGGAGTGGAGATAGAGGACATCCTTGTTGTAGTCCCTAATCCATCTTAAAGAAAGCCGATGTAGAGCCATTTATAAGGACTGCAAACGACATTGTTGAGAGACAACTCCTAATCTAGTTGATAAAGGGGAGCTCAAACCCCAAATGTGTAAGAAACATTCGAAGGTAGAGCCAACTGACTCTATCATATGCTTTGGACAATTCGATCTTGAGTACTACTCCTTTCAACTTTATTGATTTCATATTATGCAACACTTCTTGTGCCACTCCAATGGCTTCATGAATCCATCGTCCTTCCAAAAATCCAAACTGCTCCAACGACATAGCTTTTGAAAGGATGGCCTTAATTCTTCTACTAATAAATTTGAGATCACTTTGTAGATACAATTGCACAAAGAGATGGGCCTGAAATCATCAAGATTTTGTGGATCATCCTTTTTAGGGATGAGGGCTATAAAATTGGCATTTAAAGGATCATGGACATGTCCATTTAAAGGATCATGGGCATGTCCATTTAAAAATGATTCCTCCACCACTTTGAGGATATCCTTTCCAATGATATAGAATAGCCCCACGAAGAAGTCAATGGACCAACCGTTTGGACCCAAACTTTTGTATTTTTGAAAACTATGGATAATTTCCTTGAGTTTCTCCTATGTTACATCTTCCATAAGAGCCCTATTATCCATCTCCTCTAAAAACATGGGAAAGTATAGAGAAAGACACACAATTGCATCAATTGTGACCCTTCCATCTACCTTGAAGAGGTTTTGGAAATGTTCAATCCCCAACTGCGTCATACCCTCAAAAGATTAAAGGGATCTGCCACATGCGTCCTTTAGGCTCCAGATAGTATTTTCCATTTTTCTCCCCTTTGCATAGGCTTGAAAAAAATTGGTATTCTCATCCCCACTCTATAGCCACAAAGCTCAGATTTTTAACCTCCATCCATTCTCTCTAGCTTCCAAAAGTTACCTCCTCTTTTTTTCCAAGGCTAGAAGCTCCTCTTTTGACTTTGTCGAACCTTAACCACCTCCCTTTGATTCATAGATGGAAAGAAGAGTTGCCTCTATTTCAAGGAGTTCCTGAGCTTATCTCTATTTCTTTGCATGCACCTATTATATCGTGACCTTTTTCAAATTTCTAATATTTTTTATGAATTTAATGGCTACCCGGGCATCCTGGTCTAGGGGGACCCAGTGCCCCTTTACCAGGGATATAAAGCCTTCTTCTTTTATCCAGTCTGAGTTAAATTTGAAAGGGTTGGAATGATTTTTGAACTAACTACAATCTCTAGAAAAATTGGAAAATAATCTCATTCTCCACCTGAACCAATCCATTTCCTGAAGGAAAGAGGAGATTCCAGTAACTTCTTTGTTGTAAGAAAACAATCAATTATTTTGGCAATATAACCTTTCCCCGCCCTCTTATTCCTCCAAGTGGGGATGACCCTAAAGGGGGCTATGTCAATCAGGCCAAGTTCACTCAATTGTGGGAGAAATAATCTGAGAGTGAGTCTAGATGAACCCGTTGGCCCCACGATTTATCTACACCTAGAGAAAATTTAAGGTCCCCTCCAATAATTAGATCTTCACGTTTCATGAAAGATTTTTTAAAGAGGTTTTCCCAAACGGGGATACAGTCTTGTGTTGACCCATATACGTTCATAACCATGAAGGTGTGTCACAGGTCCTCCACATTGACCTTGATACCAATGCCAAAGTCAAAACCCCAAGAGTTTAAGAGTTGGATAGATATGGTATTTCAACCCATATCCAAACCTCTTGACTGACCTCTTGAGTAAACTCCCATAAAACTCCAATTCTTGAGCAAACCTTCCAACATGTGTGTAACCACGACGCTCTCCCCCAAGGTATCATGTAATAGGATGAGGTCTGACTGGGAAGCCTCCACTAGCCTATGGAGGGTGATTTTCTTTGAGGGGCTCACCACACCCCTACAATTTAAGGAGAGTACTTTCATTTTTTAACCCCCTCAGGGGCCTACACTACTCTTTGTGCCCCAAAAATAGATAATTGTATGCCAGATGTCATATCCATAGTAGCCCTAGATTGAGCCTTTGATAAAAAATACCTTCTTCCCCTACCCTTTCCCCTAGAGGGTGGAGGGGGATTTATTCCCAATCCTTCTATCTTCTAGCTCATTTCACTGATAATGGGGGTGGAATGATTTCTCAATTGATAAATCATGATATCCTCCTCTGACTCCTTGGAGGATTCAAGGTTTGGGATAGGAGGGGGACTGAGCTTGAGACAAGGACTAGGGAGTAGGGTATAAGAAGCCAGCAGGGGATCATGGGGCGAAAAGGAAGGTGGATTTGGATGATCCAAGAAAAGGTAAAAAAAAAATAGGAGACCCACCCCTTGATTGCCCAAAAAGGATAAAGACTAAGATAAAAAAAATTAAGGAAGGGAAAGTACGAGGCTACATACCAAGATGAGAGGAGACTCCTCGATGCACCGCCATAGATGTTGACTCTACATGATCATGTGCCCCACGAACCAGAATCAAGCCTTCCAGAGAGGAAGAAGAGGAAACCTAAGAGATTCTGGAAAATTCATACTGCTCCCCCTGGGCCAGGACATCATTTGAACTTGGAATCAATTTTCCCAGTTTTTGAGAGAAAGCTATTGCAAACTCAACAAGATGGGGGGGGCTCTCTTCTTTGGAGACCTGGAGACTTGGCATTTTCCTTTACATTGCATGGGGAACGAGTAGTCGCTGGGAATGTGGCCATGGAGGTGACATATTCAACAGTGAAAAGGGATTCCTTCATAATCTAATTGTTGCACAAATGATTTACCTCGCCGGGTAAGATTGATTTCTGTAGCCAAACCCTTTCAAAGATTTAGGGAAACAAGAATACAAGACATCGACATATTACCCGTCGAGAAAAAGGACTTGTCTGCGTCCATAAATCTCCCAATTTTATTCCCAAGGCTATTGAATTCCTTTGTTGTCTAGAGTTCGAGAGGCAGACCCAGCAAGCGAACCCAAATGGAAATTTCGTCTATTCTTTATCGATGGGCATAAAAAATCGGAGACCATCACTTGAGGAGAAACGACGTAGAATCTATATAACATGATGCTTTTAAAACCCAATCCACGTCTTCTACTTTTTGAAACCTGAACATAAACCAACTTTTGACAGAGTCCTTACCATCGATATATGAGAGATATTTTTGGACCATGAGAATGCACCTAGTCTGTAAGGGTTTTTAGGCTCAGGTGTCATCAATTTTCCCGACCCACCATTGTAGTTTCCTCTGTCTCCACCACATGAGGGAGCATTATGTCATCCCTAGTGAAGGGTTGAGGGCTCGGACGACCACCTTAACAACAAGGTGTTTCTTGTTCTTTGTAGTGGCCGAATTAAGGCCCACCTCTTGACCTTTAGTGTGTTGGCTTTGAAACTAATTGCTTGGGATTGTCTGAGACCTAACGAAGCCTTGAAACTCACTCCCCCCCCAAGAGGCTAAGTGATAGGAAGGAGTCTGATCCACCAAAAAATTACCAGGACTTTCGAGTGGAGACTTACTAGAATGAAGGACCAAAAGAAAACCCGACAAAAAACACTCAGGGGCTAAAGCCCCGATGGTGGAAGAAAAAACCCCTCGTAAGTTTGTTGGATCTTCCCAATTGAGAATCACTTCATGAATCCCCAAAACCCTTGGCAAGCCTATGAAAATCGGGTTTAAAAGAGTTAAACCTTCGAAAGGGAGCTCGAGCGGGGGCTCATGCTGAAAAAAAGGGTCCAAAAGCGAAAACCTCGTTCACAAATTCAAAGCCAAGACTTCAGGAAGAGGTCCCAGAACAATAAGGGATAATATAGGAAGTGTAGGCAAGTCGAGCACCAATGGTAAAACCAAACCGCTGAGAGGTTGGTAAGGAGCATCGAAGGGGGCTTCAGAACCAGTTATGGCGGCAAGCTTGAGGTTGGATCCAAAAACCCCAAAACTCCTACTGTCAGCCAAGGGGGGAATCAAAAGTGACATGGGCTCAGATGTAATGCCAGCTGGCATTATCCAGATCTGCTCCACTTCTGGTGCATCCCAAGAGTAATCCACTATGTCTTCCCACTCCATAAAACTCCTTCTTGAGACCTTTCCATGCCACCAGAAAACCACAATGTGGAAAAGAAAAAGCAATGATTGCAGGTAAAAAAACATAAAAAATAGATATGATCACCACTTATCAAACCCTAACTGCAGTTGTTCTCGACGATCTCCGGCTAGGGTTTCCGCAATTGATCTTCCTCATCTCCATATATTTTCAATTTTTATTTATTTTTTATTTTTTATTTTTTTTATTTTTTTTGTAAGTGAGTGTGAGTATCTGTATTACTAAGAAAGGATAATATACAAAAAATGGAACTCCCTGGTCTGCCAAAAAAGGAAACCAGCCCAGAGGTTCTGGAGTTGCGTTCTTTGAGATATCATAGGGGTATATCTTGACCACCACATTGGGAAACCGGTCCAGTACCATCATATTCAGTTTTGACAGGCTAACCATAACAAAACCAGAAAACTAAAGAAAAACACAAGACATCAATTAAGATTGACCCAGTAATATTCCTTGATCAGTTGTTACCCAACGCTAGTCCAGGATTGTGTGATTCTTCTTCCCTTCTTTCACCTTGTCCTTGCTCTCCTCCCACTGGGCCACCGTGTGGGTCTTCCTGATCCGAGCTGGTGCTCCATGTTGAGCGAATTATATGATAGTAATTGCGACATAAATTATCAATCCGGAGTCGTAATCTTATGAGATGTACGCAAAGTATATGCAAGGTAAGAGGATTTCTAATCTATGCTAATGATTGAAAAGAAACATGTTAAACTACTGTCATTGAATCTAAATCTAAGAAAGCACAAAATATGCAACTAATCTATGAAAGGAAACTATACTAATGCTACATAAACTTGAGACTAAAACTGAATCTACGAAATCAAATGAGACATATTCTAACTATGAAAGAAAAAACTTAATCTTACTACGAAAGCATGAAATCTAGAATTAATTTATGAAAACATGAAAGTGTGTAAATTAAATCTAATGAAAGCATTTTAAAAGCATCTACAACAACACACGACAAAAAGGTAAACAACAAACCACTATGAGAAAGTAAAATCTTGCATTAAAACAATCCAATACATGACAAATAATGAAAATCACTATCTCAAAACTACAAGACTATGAATCAAAGCTCAATCACTCTATTCTTCTATTCTCT
>ML776995.1:618405-676881 GCA_009831015.1 Picea engelmannii
TCTAATCTATGCTAATGATTGAAAAGAAACATGTTAAACTATTGTCGTTGAATCTAAATCTAAGAAAGCACAAAATATGCAACTAATCTATGAAAGGAAACTATCCTAATGCTACATAAACTTGAGACTAAAATTGAATCTACGAAATCAAATGAGACATAATCTAACTATGAAAGCAAGAACTTAATCTAACTACGAAAGCATGAAATCTAGAATTAATCTATGAAAACATGAAAGTGTGTAAATTAAATCTAATGAAAGCATTTTAAAAACGTCTACAACAACACATGACAAAAAGGTAAACGACAAACCACTATGAGAAAGTAAAATCTTGCATTAAAACAATCCAATACATGACAAATAATGAAAATCACTATCTTAAAACTACAAGACTATGAATCAAAGCTCAATCACTCTATTCTTCTATTCTCTATTCTAGAGAGAGGCCTCCTCCCAAATGAGGAGAGAACCCGCTTATTTATACATGAATAAAGGTAACAAACTCATAATTACAGATCCACTTTTGTCTCAACCTATCCCTTCAAATCCTCCACAAATATCTTAGATAAGATATTTTATCCATGATCTTCTCCTTGAAGTTAGCTTGAATGATTATCTCCAAATCAAAGCTTGAAAATGAAATTCGAATTTGAAGCTAGGTGGTGATTTTTGACCTTGTGAAAATTTTCAAATATGCCTATAGTCATCATAAAACTCATCCAACTTTGAGATATAATGAAAATATGTTAATTTTCTAGTATTTAATCACAAATTCTCTTAAAAATACTTGAAAAATAAATAATTTGGAAAATGGAGATATAAACCCATATGTATTATGAAAGTGGTGGAGATTAATGGTTTTATGGAAGGATAAGATAAGAATGAGGTGATAAATGGTGTATGATCAAGGAATAAAAGGTGTATTTATGCGGTCCAACACTCCATTCCCATCAGCAGGAGTAATTTCCATATGGTGGACGTAGCGCAAGTATAAGTGGAATTGGGCAACGATTCGCTCCATCTTCTCCTTCTGATTCTTCTGGTCTTCTGCAATTCATTTTGTACTGGCATCCAGAGTGCTGAAGCGACTCAGGATTTCTTTTAGTACTTTTTTGTGTGCCTTGTTACCCTTCCGGCTGGTAGCTTTCTTTTCTGTGCTCACTTTGGCTATTAACATCTTTGTCCTCTAGGAAATCTCTATCGTCTTGTGGTAAAGTGTTTCCCTGGACTGCGTGGTCCTTGGGTCCGTTATCCAGTTTGCTTCCTGTCTCAGTTTCTCCCAGGCTTTGCCTTTGTGCTTGGCATTGATTTACTTCTCCATCTGGTGATGGTCTCTTGACCCTTCGGTTTGACCAGTGCCTGGAAGGTGCCCTTGGTGTCTCGGGCTGCTTGCTCCATCCTTGAAATTTTCCTCTGGCTTATCAAATTTTCGTCCATCTGGGTGTTTCTTTTGACGTGCGCTTTCTTCATACGCACCATCTTGGCTGGCTTGTGGCGGTTCTTTCCCTGAATTCTCCTCCTGTTCCTATCTACCCAAGGGTTCTTTCTTGTCGGGCCCTTGTTTTTATGATGGCTTCTGTTGCTGTGCTTTGGCCAATTGTGTCGATTCCTAGTGTTTTGCCTCTTATAGAAGTTCTCCTGCTGCGGGCTCGTCCTTGCAATCATGGTCTACCCATAGAGGTGGTCTTTCCCATCCTTTTTCCCTATTACGGTATGTGTGACCATGACAGTTCGTCCATTATCCCTGCACTGGCCTTTGTCCCTGCTCATTGTGTAACCAACTTTTCTCTTCACCATACCTGTTCTTGAAAGGGGTGTGATCCGATTGGTGCGTGGTAACAACTTTTGTCCTACGTCACTCCCGGCCTACTGAGTCCCTTTTGTACTTTCCCCTGCCTTAACCTTGCACTTATTTCTACTGATGTGACCTTGAAGTCGTACCTCCATTTGGTGTGTGTTCAGATCCCGCATTGTCACTTGTAATTGGGTGTTGGCCATGAAGATTCTGCCTGGATTCATTGTGCCTTCCTATTTGCCTAGCATCACTCCTCTCTATGTGACCTTCCATACTTAAGCTTTCGTCATAGTCTTTTGTCGCTAGTTGTGTGCAGTCTGTTCTAAATTGACCATTTGGGATGTTGCTCCAGGTGGTGTCTAACTTTGATTCTTTCTTGTTAACCCCCTTCATTAGTGATTCTATCTGATAGTCCACTTGCTAACCTGCGTACCCAATGCAACTCCATTGTGATCATTTTTTGCAGATGCTCCTGGATTTTTTGCAGGGAGTGTGCTAAGCGCTAGTGTCTTTGAACTTTTCCCACTCTAGTGCCATTTTGGAGTCTCTTCACCGTGTTGATTAGCAGAGTAGATTTGCCTTCCACGATTGTGTTTGTCATCCTTTCTCGGCTTAGGATCTCGAGTCTTATCTCTAGAGCTCTGAATTCCATGGCATTGTTAGTTGACTTTCCCATGCCGTCGGCATACAGCCGGATTATGTTGCCGCCACTATCCCTAATAACCCACCCATTCTTTTCATGCTTGGGTGTCCTTTTTCCACCCCGTCAAAATTCAACTTGAGTGACCCTGCTGAAGGGGGGTTCTAGTTGCGCTCACCTAGTTGGAGTTGCAGTGTTCGTCACCCTATTTGGGTATGGTTGTGCCCATATTTTAGGTGAAAAAATTCTAGGACTCTAGAGTCCCGTCCTGTAAGTTGTGCATTCCCATTCTGGTAGTTGCGGCTCTGCACCATTTCTCTTGTCATGGAGAATATTTTTTCTTTGATTTTCCCTTCCGAAAGGATTTCATTCTTGAAGATGTGTCGGTTCCTTTCTTTCCATATTGTACATATGATCATCCCTGGAATGAGAGTCCAGCATAGATTCACCTCTATTGTCGTTGTAACTCTCCTGCCAGTTATAAATGGTTGCGCAGATGTTACCTCGGGTCCTATTGGACTGTCGAAAAATACCTGCCACCTAGTCCCAGATCTCTGTTGTGTAACTACATTCATCAAGGAGATGATTTGTTGTTTCCTCCTTGGTTTGACAGAGGTGGCACCATGGCGGACCTATGAAGCCCCTTTTTCTTAGGTTTTCCCATGTTAGAATTCAGTTGTGAAGTACTAACCATTTGAAGATTTTTATTTTTGGCCACTGGAGGCTACTCCAGAGCTTATCCCATAGTTGCACGGGATCTTCTTGGTCTTGTTCCTTGATATAATGTCAAGCTTCCTTCAAATTGAATTCCCCACCATTTTTTCGACCCCATCTTAATTGGTATTCTTCATCCCAGACAACAATTTTCCTTTTCCTCATTTCCTCCTCCACCTCTTTCGCAACGGTTGTGGTCCAATCGCTAGTTTGGGAGTTGAAATTATCCCAGATTCTCCATTTGTTTCGATCTGTTGCTTTCTTCCAATAGTGGTGGACATTGGTTTTGCCTTGCGAGATCATGTCCTATTGGAGTTCCTCCCTGTCCAGATTTCCCATCTTGAGTTCTTGTTGCCAGGCATCCTCCCAGAATCTGGTTGTTTTACCATTCCTTACTTCCCATAAATTGTGTGTCTGGACCCAGGTCTTGTTGCACCAGGCTAGGTTCTAGATTGTTGATCCCTCCCTGGTGCCCATAAAATAATTTCGGTCCTGGTCGGTTATGTCCGGGGCATACTTGGCCTTCCAGAGGGTTGCCCATGGGGTAGAAGTTTCTTTAACCCATTGCCACCATAGTTTCGCCCCATAGGCTTCATTGGTTGCTTGTGGATCTTGTAACCCCAGTCCTCCTTTGCATTTTGGCTTGCAAACCTTCTCCCAAGCCACCAAGGCCCATTTTTTCTTAGTTTCCACTCCTCGCCATAGGAAGTCCCTTTGGATGGTCCTTATTTTTTGTAGTATCCCTTTGGGGGAAGGAAATACCAACATCATGTAGGTTTGAATTGCTTGCAGAACCGACTTGGTCAGTACCAGTCTCCCCACTAGGTTGGTTCAGTTTTTCACCCTCTCCTGTAGTTTTTTGATCACTCCTTCCCAAGTTGCCATTTTGTAAACTCTGTCCATCAGGGGGATGCCCAAGTATTTAGTTGGGAGAGTTTTGCGCTCAAAGCCCAAAATATTCGCCAAGTTCCGTTGGATAGCAGGGTTGGTGTTGAAAAAGTAGATCATCGATTTGGAATGGTTGATCTCAGCTCCCAAGGCTTCCCCAAACTCTTCTAAGATCCTTTTGAAATTTTTTGCTTCCTTTATCATGGGTATGCCATGGAGTAAGGTATCATCCATGAACTATTGGTGTGTGGAAGTAGGGCAGTTTTCGAAAGGTTTGATGTTTGTAATTTCTCATGTTGTTGTTGTGCTTTTAATGCTTCGACTGATACCCTCCATCATCAAGAGGAACAGGAAGGGGGATAGCGGGTCTCCTTGTCTGATGCCCCTAGTAGGCTAGAAGGGCTTGGTTGGGGCTCCATTTATCAGGAGCGAGAAACTTGTCGTTGAGACTAGGCTAATAATCCAGTTGATCCAGTGTTCGGAGAAACCAAAAGCTTCTAGAGTCTTAACCATGTAGTGCCAGTTGATTTTGTCATAGGATTTTGCTAGGTCTAGTTGTATTATCATCCACCCTCTCCTCTGGATTTTCAAGGTGTGAATTAGCTCATGAGCATGGATGATGTTTTCCATGATTTGTCGACCTTCCACAAAACCCGCCTGTTCTTGGGAAATCAATGTGGGTATGAGGGGTTTCAATCTATTGGCTATGACTTTAGAGATTATCTTGTAAACCACATTGCATAATGCTATGGGTCTGTATCGGTCAGGGGTCCTTGCTTCATGTTCTTTGGGTATTAGAGTAATCATTGTGGCATTTAATGCTTTTAGGATGGAGGTCGACCGCCTAGAGTCCTACACCACCCTATACACATCATGTTTGACCACTTCCCAACAGGCTTTGGATAATTCCACTGTGAAACCATCTGGGCATGGGGCTTTCCCGTTGGGCATCTCCTGGATTACTTTATTAGTCTAGGGATGTGTTGTGTAATCCTCTGAATGGCCTCTGATCAGTCTTTGTTGGGTTCCTGGGCTATCCCATGGAAGTGGCTTACAAAAGTATTCTCTATCTACTTGTGGGATTCTCCCTCGATCCCATCCTGATCCTTAATTTTCAGGATTTTGTTGTGGGATCTTCTGGCAATGGTTGTTCTATGGAAAAACTTGGTGTTCCTCTCTCCTTCCTTTAGCCATCTAATTCAAGATTTTTGGCGCCATAGAATTTCTTCCTGCTGGCATCTTCCTTCCCATTCCTGGGTCATTTGGATCTCTTCCTTTTTTCGTTCCTCTGTCTAGCCCTCGACTATGCACACTTCCTGGAGTTTTCTCATTCTGTCTTAAATATTTTCCTTCTTCCTTCTCTTGGTTTATGTTGCCAAAGATTTCCTTGTTCCACTCCCTAAGCTTATATTTGATGTACTTTAGTTTCTTATAGAGTTTGAACATCAGTGTACCTTGCTCTAGTTGTTCCTCCTGCCACCACTGGTTGATGTTCTCCTTGAAGGTGGGATGTTCAATCCAGAATTTCTCAAATCTGAACGGTCTATTCTTTGGGGTGGTTGGGAAGTCTGCTTCCAATTGGATTGGTTAGTGATCAGAACCTCCCAAGGGAAGGATGTTGCAATCGAAAGTTAACCCCTGCATAATGATGGATTCCAACACCAAGAATCTGTCTAGTCTTGTCGCAACCTGATGTTGATTTATTCATTTATTGTTCCAAGTGAAGTGCCTATTATTGGTTCTAATATCCACCATCTCCGCTGTGTCAATGAATGTTGAGAAATATTCTGCATCTCTATCCAACCTCCTGGTGCCTCCTTTTTTTTCCGCAAGTGATGTGATGATGTTGAAGTCTCTTGCCAGGATCCAGTGGAGGTTGTTGGAGCGGGTTTTTAGGTCTTCTAGGTCTAGAAGCATTCTTCTCTTTTCCTCTAGCATCTGGGGTCCATACACGTTAGTGCATAAGATCATCTCTGTATTCCCAATGATTTGCATGTTAACCGACAGTGTGTACCTGGTAACCTCAACTGCTATTAGGTTCATCACTTATGGGTTCCACAATGTGAGGATCCCTCTTGCCATCTGTTGTCCTTCGACATCCACCATCTTGTACTTGCTCCAATGTTTTTTCCCAATTGTTTCCATTCTGTCTACAGTACATTTTGTCTCTTGGATGAAACAGAGGTCCAGTCATTCCTTCCTAAGTCGATTTCTAAGAATTCTCTGCTTTCATGGGATGTTTAGGCCTCTTATATTCCATGTTATAATCTTCATTTAAACATGTGGGGGGGAGTTGGGGAAGAGATTTTTTATCTTACCTAAGTTTATTAGTGGAGCTCCTAGTTCCTGGAGAGCTACGCTATTTGATTTCCTGCCTTTTTTCCATCTCGTCTGCTTGGGTGAGAGTTGCGGTTGTCCTTTGCCTGCTTTGACTCCTAGGTGTCCTATCTCCACGTTTGTGCGCTTGAGCCCTCTAGATTTGGCTTCCTCCCTTAGGAGAAACAGGTATTGGATGTGATCTAGTTGCTCCATTGGTACATTGTCAACGCCCTGCCTTTTCCATTGCTCTAATATGTTTGGGAGGTCGATCCCTTCCCTTTCCACGATGTCTCTGAGATCAGGGTCTTTTGTTCCTATCTCTCTTGGAGTCATTTTTGCATTTCCGTCTGACTCTTGCATGGGAGTGGGGGTATCTCTGGTTTCTCAGTCCAGAGTAGTTGCACTACCCCCCTGTCCCATCCCCTTTCTTGGGCTATCTGTATCCCCATTGGTAGTTTGTTCCTTGGCTTCTTTAGCTTTTGTTTTTTCCTTTCCTCCTTCCTCCTCTTTGTTGGTTTTGTCCCATCCTTCTACTTTATTCCTAGCCTCTGAGTTGCTCCCTGTTGGGGTTTTACTTTGTTTCTTGTTAGCTTTGTTCCTGTGGTTTGGTTTTATAAACCCATCTTCATCCTATTGTAGTTTGGTGTTCTTCGCTTCTTGTTTTTTGATGATTGGGCATTCTCTGATTAGGTGCCCATGTTCGTGGCATCTCCGACATCTGAAGGGGATCTGTTCATAGTCAATGTTTTGTATCCATTCCTCGTCCCTGAATTCCAAGCTTATGGCTTATGGGAGTGCCCCCTATACATCCATCTCTATGCAGATTCTTGCGTAGGAGGCATACCGTCCTTTTAGGGTTGCTTCTGATGTCTTCACGTATTTTCCCAGTTTGTTCCCTATTGCTTCAAAGGTGGAGGGTAGCCAATAATCTAACAACAAAGAGTAAAGTCTCAACCATACATGCACATTTTTGAAGGTTTCTTTTTCTAGGGAGAAGTTTTCCTTCCATGGTCGCATGTATAGTCCTGCTGAGGAGTGGAAGTATGCNCTCAAAGATCTTATCATTATCTTCTAGGTTCATAAAAACTGTTGTAAATAATCCTTTCAAGCCTAGGTCAAGATCCACTTCTTCGCTTGGCTTCCATTGATATTTAATCCAGTTGCGCAACGTTCTTTCTATTGGCCACAACCCCATAAACTTGCATATTAGCGCATGCGTCTTCATCTGGTCCCTGTAGAGTTGTGTTTGCGGATCATCCTGTATTACCTTGGGTATCATTGATATCTTTGGTTTGCATGGGTTGTGCCCTTCAGCCCCATTGGGGCTCGCTGTTTCTTGCGCCACATTCTGAGGTTCTCTAGTTTCTTCCCCCATGCCATCCCCTTTCCTCTGGTTATTTTCCTGACTCTTTTCCGTTTCCAATCTTGAGGTGCTTGTCATTGGTGCCTTGAAAACTATGCCTTGTGGGCCTTTCCCTCTGTCTACTACTACCTGCTTGTATGAGGGGGTTCCATTACCGCCTTCCTTGGCACTCATGTTGTCCTCTGTTGTGGCCGCTTCTCCCAAACCCTAGGTTGCAGTTGCTCCAGTTTAACTTGACCGACTCACAATTTAGTTAAACATTAATGAACAATGTAAAAAAGACTTTTTATTAGTCCCTCCTTTGTCGATTTTCAATTTTATTTGTCTTAAAAAATAGAGAACTCATAATTTTATTATATAAGTTATAAGTAATGAAATTGTTTATTATATAAGTTATAAGTAATGAAATTGTTTATTATATAAGTTATAAGTAATAATTTTATTGTACTGCCGAAGGTAGTATATAGCAATGAGTTAGCATTGACTTTCATATTAGTTTTGTGTTGACTTGAAAAATTTATATCAATTTAAATGTTCAACATAACAATTAAAACAAATTATTTTTTTAAAAAACAAAAATAGTATTTTTTTAACTTTTCATTGGTCAATAACTTGATAGTGTTATTGCAGTCTTCACGTATTTCGAAACCTTAAATTAATGAGAAAAGACAAGACCACAAAAAAACTAATATAATGTAATGCAATATAATGTAATATTGTATTATAATATATGTTAAAATCTAATATTGTATTGTTTTTTCAAATGAGGTAAAAATTTAAATTTTAAATGTCAACTTTTTTACACTTATTAAAATTTCAATAATTTTACATTTCTAAATATTTTTTTAATTTTTTAATTTCAATAATTTTACATTTATTAATATTTTTTTAATCTTTCAATTTCAATAATTTTACATTTATTAACATTTTTTAATCTTTTAGTATAATTTTATAGAAATTTGTATGTAGTAATTTTTAAACTTTTAAGTCATATTTTAAAATATAAGAAACATTGAGATGTTTTTACTTTTTTAATTATTATAAAGATCATGGGAAGTATAGATCTGCATTCTTTTCGAATGAATAAGGAAATGTCTGAATATTATTTATATAAGCCTTGCAGACACTAACAAGTAAAGTTTTCGGAGGCAGTACATGCAGCGTGCTGCCCTTATTATATAAGTTATAAGTAATGAAATTGAGATTATAAGGTAGTATCTCACTTTGAAAATTGTCTTTATTTTCTTTATAATGTGTTTTTAAGATAATGTCTCACTTTGAACATTGTCTTTATTTTCTTTATAATGTGTTTTTAAGATAATGTCTCACTTTGAAAATTACCTTTTTAATATAACTAAAATTAAAAAAACAGTACATGATATTGGAAAAAAATTATAAAGTAATGAGATTGGTTAAAAAGAAAATTACCATGTAGAAGGGGTTAGCTCAATTTGACATAGACATTGATTGTTGCCTCTTAAGGTATTGTGCACCTTTTTACGTAGCTCAGTAATGTAAACACCTTTACCTTTTTACGTAGGTGAATAATGTAATCACATTTTTAGAGATAGCATTAGTTATCTTTATCTTTAGAAAAATCGAGAATACATAATTTTATTATATAAGTGGCAAGTAATGGGATTCAGACTTTAAGTTAGTATCTTACTTTCAAAATTGCCTTTGTTTTTTTTATAATTGATTATAACATGTTTTTGTCGTATGATTTAGTTATGGTGCTTTATTCTATTTATTATAATTAATTTATGGTGTTTTTTATAATATTTATAGAATGTTGTTTTTAAAGTATAGGTGACACAACTTTAAATGTATTGGGATGATCTCCCACTTACTATTTATTTTAGTTTTTCTTTTTAATAATTTATGTAAGTTGCTATTAGATATAGAGTATACAATGTAATGCTTCTTTTAATATAAGGAAGAATATTTCTTATTTGACCCAAAAAAAAAACAAAAAAAAAAAATTCCACTGGAAAGTTGCACTATTATATTTAAACTCTAAAAAAAAAACAATTTACTAGATATACAAATTCTCATTAACATATATTTCACCAAGGCTATGTTCAATGTTCTTAGGAAGAATATGTGAAAGTGGAAATTTTTTTCATTTTTTTTTTTCACAAATAGTAGGTAGACTTGTTAATTATTTGATTTATATATGTAATTATCAATTTGTAAAATTAATGATATAATTAAAAGTTAGTTATGAAAAAAAAAACTCTTATTAACATATATTTCACCAAGGCTATGTTCAATGTTTTTAGGAAGAATATGTGAAAGTGATTGCATATGGGAAATTTTTTTCATTTTAGACCTAGTGCGAGTGTAGTTTTTTTTCACAAATAGTAGTATATTTCACCAAGGCTATGTTCAATGTTTTTAGGAAGAATATGTGAAAGTGATTGCACATGGGAAATTTTTTTCATTTTAGACCTAGTGCGGGTGTAGTTTTTTTTCACAAATAGTAGGTAGACTTGTTAATTATTTGATTTATATATGTTATTATCAATTTATAAAATTAATGATATAATTAAAAGTTAGTTATGATAAAGTTAGAAGGGTAAATCATTTTTGAGATAAAGGTCCACTCCGATGAGTTTTGAAACACTTCAATTTTTGCTAAATCACAAGTTATTGGTTATTGGATATATTTTTGAATTATAATGATAACCAATATACTTGATCTCTAACCTAACCAAGATCAAACCTACTTACAAATTATCAATTCCCATAATAAAATAATAATAATAATATAATTAAAAACAATATTCAATAATTAAAATTAATATCTTTTTTTATCAATACTTTTAATATTATTATCATATTTGGATTCATAACACAATTAATATCTTAATATCTTGAAATTAAGATATAAAATATTTATGATGACCACATACATGGAGAAACTATCATGCTTGGAGAAACTTGTGCTTGGGCTAGAGAGGATGATGAGAAACACCATAACGCTTATAGAATGGTCACAAGTTTAATGGTTGGTGTTTATATTTTCTTTTATACTTTATCCATTTGTCATTATATGATATTGTATTGGGAATTGGTGTAATATTTTTTAAATGCATATTTTTTTTTTATAATATATATATATATATATATATATATATATATATATATATATATATATTATTTTTAACAATATTTATTTTTATTTTGATGAGATTTTTGTTATATATAATTTTTTTATTAATTAATTTTAATAATAAATTAAAATGATAATATTTTATTTTTGTTTTTTATTAAATAGATAAAATAAAATAATTTTAAAATAAATATAAATGTATAGAAATTAATAATTCTTCATTTCTCATTTAACTTTTTGTCTCATTCTTTTTGGACACTCTTGCCTTCACAATTAAGACATGAGAAATGATTAAAAGATAAACTTATTTGAACTTTAATAATTTTAGAATTGACACATAATAAATGAAAAAAATACTTTCTTTTAATATGGTTGTAATTAAAACTTTATTAATACCTAACATAGATACTAACAAGAATGCAACTAGATGTACATGTGGTCTGCATAATGGGCATAAACAAGGTCTTTGTAATAGTTTTCCACTGATTCTTAATTTGATACTAAAATTAACATTATAATTGATGCTAAAATTAACATTATTTTCATCTTAGTTTTAATATGATTTTAGATGCAATAATGATGATTCAATGCTAAGTAAGTCTTTGAAAAGGAAATTATAATAAGTTTGGATGCAACTCAAGGATGACGATATAGTATCCAATTATCATTCAAATTGCATTTAAAATGATAAAAAGTGTAAAAAATTTATAGTATCCCATTACCATACAAATTGCATTTAAAATGACAAAAAGTGTAAAAAAATATAGTATCCAATTACCATCCAAATTGCATTTAAAATAACAAAAAGTGTAAAAAATTGAGGAATTTAATTTTGAACTATTTTTGTGGCAATTTTGATGGTAATTATGGACTCAATATCCTAAAATCCAGTGGTCTATTAAGCCTAAAAATGAATTCTTCCCTCTATCTTTATCCTCACTAAAGGACTTATTCCCTCTATCTTTAATCCTCACTAAGTTGGCTCATGGGAATTAACTGACCCCCCTAGTTATCCATCAATGCAAATGTCCCTTATGTGGTATATCCAAGGCTCCTAAACATGTTCTTAGGTGTAGTGTTTATGCTAAATTTTTGTTGGATTGGATCATCAAATTTTGAGTTCATCTTCATCCTACTTCCTTAACCTAGAAATTCATCCTCTTAAGAGATAAACTTCCTTGGTCTATAGAATTTTGTGTTGGGATTTTCCTCATCCATAAAAAATAAAGCAATGTTATGTTTAATAAAACACAGTTTGTTAGGGGTTTTCCCTAGTATGATGGCTTGCTAATTTGTGTCAATCCCTAGATTTTTCCCATGAAATAAATGCATTCACCTCCCGCACTTAGGGAAGAATGGGTTTGCCAGTACCTTTTTTTTTAACATACATTGAGAAATTTTTATTAAGAAAAAAAGTTGTAGGCTAGGCTTACAACAGAAAGATACAAAAAATGCTTCATGTCATATAGTTTAGGTTTAAAGGGCCCATTAAGTCTTCTCTTGTAGTACCGTTTACAAAAATCATACAAGGTTGGGAACAATGTCCAAAAAGGTGTTGCATTAATAATTATAACTATAGGAGAATAAACTACATAAGCAAAGACCAAACATCAGGTATCTAAAATTGATTCAGAGGTGGAGAAGAGCTCTTAGTGCAGTGTTGCCTCCATCGATAACCTCCTTGGTACTAGTTGTTCGGTGGGAAATTCTTCGGGTGTGCTCCAGTCTGTGTGTTTTCCACATGTTTTGGTTAGGCCCTATGTGAACTTGTTGGAGGTGAAAAGGAATAAGAGTCATCTTGCTACGCTGTTATATCCCTACTATGATGGTGACCTAATTCATAGACTGTGGACTCCAAAGATTCTACTTGCCTCTTCTACTACAACAACATGCCCATAATTATTTCTACCTTGAGGTTCAACATGTTATCTTGCTTGCTCAGATTATCCATAAGGGAATGAAAGGAGGAAGTCAATTCATTGATAATGTCCTTGTGCTTATGTAGAGAATGAAACATTTCTCAGAGCTCTCTACAGTCCATCTTTGTCAATAAAAATGCATCAGATCAGATTGAAAGGGTTATTTCATTCGATGTTGATAGAGGAGGGCATGTGCCTAAATGCCATAATTCACCAAATCCATACACTAAAACCCCGGACAAAGACTAGAAGGTGACGATGCTTGCATCCATTAGTATCATCGTCATTATCCCACCTCGATGCCAGTTAACCAAGACGAGTTATTCATTAGGAGTTGTGGGAATAAGGTGAAACACATATCAAGGACTGGACGATCTTATCAACCCTGCCCTTGCTACACAAGGAAATATTGTCATGTTGCGTGACATTGGACATAATGATTCAATAACATGTGGTGTGAGGTTCGAGTTAAGGAATTGACTGAACATACTCTTGATCATTGAGAATTAAGGTCCCCCTTTTTTCCTACTAGCCATATTGGCTTTTGAGTTGATCGTGGAATTATGCTTTTGGAGGATGTGGAACCATTCCATTGTTTCAAAATTGCCAAAACTAATCCTTATCCTTTATAGGATGGAAGATAGGAAAAAATATGAAGGGATAGTGTTCAATATTATGTGCTTTATGAGTAAGGTTGAGTCTCCAAACACTATTAATTTTCTGATTTGCAGACTGGTGGCAAGGTTGAGTCCTTGCAGTAAAGTGTATGCTTCTTCCCTATTGTTGGTCATAACTCTAAGACTCCATTCATAAGTGTAAAATTTTGTCCCATAGGGATATAAATATCCCCTCCTGCACCTACCTCTCCAAGGTTTGCCGATACCTTACCAACACCATTACAATAATATTTCGTAAAGGCTACATCAACAAATATTTAGTAGCCATATCCAACAAACCCTACCTAGGGGAGGAGCATGTCCACTAGGATTTGAACCTAGGTCGTTATCACAACATCCTCTCCAAGTTGCCACTAGACCACAACTTAATGAACACCATACTAATCTCTACATGCATATTTTTATCTAGGTACTTAGATGTGGTACACCTACACCAACTCTTGGATCGTTTAGGGGGCACACCTTGCATTCATGAGTAGAGAATTGCCTATCACCTTTCTAGTGCATTTGACCCGCTCCAAATAATTCCAATGAATGAGAGGAAGACCTCACCATAACAATGGTTACGTTGTTTAAGAATGAAGGAAACACCACCACATTTCCTATACGTTATAGTCACAAGTTACCAACAGTAACACTTGCAATCTTAGAAATAAAGAAACCTCATAAATTTGAACAAAGTAGTAATGGTTGAGATCTTATCATTCTAACCTAGAATTAACTAACGATGAATGAGGGTTCACCCCTAATGACTATGATGATTCCCCACCTAATGCGAGGCTTATTCTAACAACAATATTATTACGCTATTATTGTATGTGATTATTCTTATATGTGTGAGATGGCTAAACTTTATGTTTATTCTACTATTATGATAAATGAATTGTTATTTGTGGCATTGTATGCTTTGTGAGGCTATTTTAATGTAAGTTAATGGGTAGTTTTGGTGATGGAGCTTTTTCAATATTGTTTTAGGTAATAATGGTTACTTAGTTATTTTTTCATAAAATTATTATTATTTATATTATGTATTTATAAATATTGAAAAAAAGAAAAGAAATTGTAAAAGGGAGTAAGTAAACAATTTTAAAGAAACAATTTATTAAAATAAATTGTAAAAAGGAGTAAGTAAACGAGTTTTCGGTCTTTAAAAAATTTCAAACACTTTTTTTATTATTTACATTAAAAAATGATATATCTTAATTTTAACTATTTTCTTTATTAAAATTATTAATATAATTATACTTTACCTTAATCACTAACCTACATTCCAACGTTACAAACATAAAATAACTTCGCACACTTTGATGTTTTGTATTCCAAATGGAATAAAATAATCACAATAATCCAAATGGAATAAAATAATAGGTGCAATGTAGCACAAATTCATTTTTTTATATGAGTGGATGAGCTTGTTTAAAAGAACATTAAAGTTGCCCTAAGTTATAGTGAGACACCAAAAGAAAGGGACAACCAACTTGACATGATGAGACTAACCATTAACATCAATGGGATTCTATGAAGTGATAATGTTGCAACTTAGTTAATTGAGAGTGGGTGGTGCGCAAAAAATATGTTATGATTTGCAATAAAGAATGTAAAGATTAATTAAGGATATTTTTGTTGGATATTTATGTTGAATTGAAATAGGGTTGGTAGAGTTAAAATGATAATTATTCACTTAAATTAATTTGGTTTATCAAAATCATGTGAAGTTTTTTTTATTACATGAAAAATTGTTTTCCCCACATACTTAATATAAATGGTTTTTGATCTAAAGAGTATTCATTACAATAATATATTAGTTAAGAGTTCAACATGTCATTTATAGGAATTGAAACTAGGTGGGGAGGATAACAACATTCCTCTCAATCACCTAAACTAAATACAATTGACATAATAATATTGATTACTTAATCAACTAATATTTCATTAAATAACACGTGTTTCCTCCTAAAAGGTCACAAGTTCAAATTTAGAGGGGTAAGATATGTATACCTCCATAGACTTTAATAGTTAAATCGCTATGAGAAAATAGTCTCTTATCCCACAAACAAAAAGATCTCATACACCAATTTAATGTATGACTTCCATAAACTTAAAATTAGATTATTAGTATAAAAAACTCCTACCCTCCAACAACTTTTAAAAAAACTTCACACTCAACTTTAAATCCAACTATCTCTTCGTTGTCCCATCTCTTGTTTTACATATACAATCAACTTCAACACATGTATTGGTTGAATGGTCCCTTTTGTCACATAGTCTATCGATAGTCAATTTTAGTGACATAATTATGCGTGAGGGGTGAGGTTTTCTGTTTTAAAGTTTACTCTCGATATCATATAAATACTTACACATTCCTTTTTTCATGTTGAATTAAGCATAACATATAATTAGGACCTTATATTGATATAAATATTATAGATAATTTGATTTTATGCATGCATGGGACCCTTAGGTTGGAAAGCAATTATTATACATATGTGGTAATTTTTTCTAATTGTAAAATTCAACTCTTAAGTTGGAAAGCAATTATTATACATATGTAGTAATTTTTTCTAACTGTAAAATTCAATTTTTAATTTTGAAAAAGAAAAGGGTTTTGTAAACCAACAACTCTCACATGGATAGTAGGTGGGTAATCAACTACCGTGTACTAGTTTAAATTTTTTATTTAATAATTATTTATTTTTACTATAAAAATTAAATTTAAATTATAAAATTAAAGATGGTAAAATTTAATATAATTTAATTATTAATAGATATTGAAGATAATATTGGTTATTGTTTGTAAAAATGAGTTGACTAATCATTGTTGTTCAAGAAAAATCACACTTTTTAAAATGATTGATAAGCTCTTACCCAATCAAAATCAGTTTTAGATCTTATTCTAAGATCAAAAAATAGTTTCAATCTAAATAGTATTTGAAAAAAATCAATATCTTCTTATGTGGTTTAACCCCTTGAAAATCCGTGAAAAAACATGGGGAGGAAGAGTACGTTAACAACAAAAACATCTTATAGACCCATTTAAAGACACAACATGGCACTCACAAAAAATTGTACATAGATAAAGAGGGTAACCATCATTTCTTTCCACTACCCAAACTACATCCAATAAAAATATCTATTTTATATTTATATATATTATTAAATATAATATTTTTAACATATTTATAAAAAATATTTATTATTAATTTTTTTTTTTTTTTACAATATAAATATATTATTATTATTTAATAATATATATTAAACCATATAAACTCACATATACTATAATCCTTATGTTAATAAGGATAACTACCACAATATTACTCATATACGAATTTTTTTTTTGGATGAATTACAATTTTCTCCAACTTCTTGTACATAAATAGCGCTCTAACTCAGTCCCAAAATCCAATGACCAAATAATTTTAATACCCCAAATATATATATTTTTAAAATAGGCTCTGCCGCTTTCTAAAATTGGGATATGCAATCCGTAGTTAGAGTAAAAAGATACGATGCCGACTAGTTTGTACTACTTAGTGTTACGAGATCAAGTGGAGAGAGGCAGTAACTACCTAGTAACTTTGTAAGCATCGTTCAAAGGTAAAAAATTGTATGATAGATACACAGAGTACTGCACGGGGAGGTCCCCTGTGTTGTGTATCGCCCTCCTTGTCGGCCAAAAGCGCACAAATTCGTATGCAAATTCAAACCAGCGGTTCGCCAGCACATTCTGCGATGCTTTTCTATTTTCCCCTTTGTCCATCATTAACGAGGCTGAGGAACTTGGAGAGATTTGATAATACCGAAGCCGAAGTCATTCGCTGATTTGGGTCTGTCCCTGCCTGTCATAAATCTCTGTTCACCCGCTGATAGTTTGTGGGCATTGGACCTCCAGATCTGATGGTGCAAGCAAGGAAGGCGTATAGCACCCTGTGATTAGCGTTTTCAGAAGGAAATTATGTCTATGAAGAAGGGATGGAGGAAATTTGGAGTCGCAGTGGGGTTTTTGGTGCTGCTATCCATGCTCGTTCCATTGGTATTCTTGCTCGGACTCTATGGTGGATTTCCGAGCAGTAAGTTTATCTGAACCCATTTCATTTTTTATTTGATTTGAAGTCCCCTTTACACAGACTGATGTGTCTGGGGAATCTGGCTTTGGAGTACTTGGGCAAGGGGCACTTACAGGTTTTTATGAAACCCATTTCTGGAATTTGTGGTGGGTGTTTTGCATTTTTATTGTACCATTTTGTCCCTTTGTTGTATACTCAGACAATTGACATTTGATGATTACCTAGATCCTCAGCACTGTGGGTGATTTTGGGTTAGTGTTTRCATTAGATCTGGTTGAACAGCAGGTAGTGTGAGGCGTATTTCAGATTTTTTATGAGTTTGTAGGTTCATGTTTTTGATCTGTCCTTCTGCATTGTCACGCTCAGCTACTTAGGCTGAGTGTGGGGTTTGAGGGCAGATACAGTTTAAGGCTGTTGGATGTGGGCACATTAGGTGTCAAAGTTTAGAGAGCACAAGAGTAGGGGTTCAAAACGGTGAGGCCTTAAACCCCGATGTTTGGATAGTGAAATGGAATGCATCTTCCTCGGAAGACCGAAACTGGATCTTAAGACTATTTTGTCCGAGCTTAGACCCAGATACCAGTGGGCTTGAATTCCTGCTGGGTGCATTGAAGGATTTCATCAATATGTTTGTGGGTTTTTTAATTATATTTCCAACAATGTCAAATGCAGCTTCTTGTGGAGAATATTGACTGGGCAATTTCTTAGTTTTATAGTGGCCCTTCTGAACTCTTAAAAGCTRCCCTTCTTTAAAGCTCCTAAAATTATTGACTAGAACTGAGCCAGAGAGAAAGTAGAGGTCCCCAATTTGATGCCCCCTGTGGTTCCCATCCTKGTGTAACCTTGTGTCATTTGCTAATGATAGATCTGTCTTGTGARTAAGGAGGATCCGTATTTTTATGGAAGCATAGAGTAAGTTTGGTTTAGTGGTGACTAGGCGGTGACAACTGCTAGCCAGTAGTAACGTTGCTTTATTTGACGTCTTCACTAGCCACTTGATGCCCTTTGCTATGAGGAACCTGCATGTGATAGAGTACCTCTGAGCAGCTTGATCTTATTTTGAAATTTTGAATCCCTTTTATCTCTTTAACATCAAGGAAGTCATTTGGTTGTTCTGTAATCTGTTGTGTGTTTCTGTTGCAGGTTATATCTATGATGAGAGCCCTCCAACGCTGGTGAGAATACCCAGATTTGGTTTTGGTTTCACAATTGAGAGTAGTTTATAACACACCTAATTTGTGCTTATTCATAATACTCTTCGTTGTTTAGCAATGATATGGAATAGGACTCAGATCCGGTATACATGCTGTTAACTTGTGTAACATCAATATATTGTTAACCCAACATTAAGAAATGAAGGAATGATATTCAAAGTCAGTAAAGTACTAAGTTTTTCTTCTTGTTCTTCTGTGTAAATCGTGTATGTAGTGAATTATGCAGTGATGTCATGAAAGTTTTCTCATGTTTTACTTGCCACCTTTGGTGTGTTCAGAACCAGACAGATATTTCCAGGATTGTCAGTCTGTCTAAACACAGTGGTGCTTTACAACAAACAGAGGTAAGAGTAGACGGCTTATTACATAGGTTTTTACTAAGATGTAGTGGGTATGTACTATGATACGATTTTCTTTGGTGGCTTTTTCCAGTTAGTGATCAGAAGATCAAATTCTAATGAATCCATTTCATACAATGTACTTGCACAATATGGCACTGACCACATTAGAAATACCACCCTTCTACATCTGCTCATAACTACTGTAGTTCTTTTGTAAAATCTTCACAGCATTATTAAATACTATATTTTTGCTTCCATAATATGTTGGTTTGTTGGCATCGGTGATCTTTGAAAGAGAAATGAATTTTGATATTACCTGTCTTTTCTTATTAAAGCCAGGCTTTGTTGGTTCTTCACTTTGCAGAGAAATCCTTCCAGGCATCTGGATGATCTAAGCAAATTGGGGTCTGAACCATCAAATGTTTCCAAAGATGAAGTTGTAACAAAGTCAAATTTCTCTGCAACGAATGTATGCAAAAAACTATCTTGCTTCACTTGTATTAACATACTATCCTTCATACTTTCATTAGTGATTGTCCAGGGATTTTTATATCATTCCAATGAATGGTTTTAGGTTATTATTTCCCAGACAGAGCCATATATAGTTGCAAAAGATACTGACTTCAACACTGGTTACAACTTCTCTGGCACAACTCATGGAAATCTGGATAAATTATTAACTAGGCATCCAATCTCAGGAGGTACACACGTAAGATTCTATGAGCTTTGACACAGAATGTTTTAAAAACACTAAAATTTTGAGATTAGGTTATTTTGCTTGATAGGAGCACTTGATCTGAATTGAGTTGGAATTCTGCAAGAAACGCAGGGTTGTCAGAGAAACCTGGTGTTTCATTGCCAGAAAGCAGGGCAGAAAAGAAGGTAGAAATACAAGATATTCTAATTCTTCAAACTGATGTCCACCATCTGCATTTAAACATGATCTAAATTCCCAAGTAGTGTTGATAGGCAGATATTTTTCTTTTCAGAATTCTTAAAGTCATACGAACACTCACTATGAACTGCTAAAATCTTTCCGCAGAGCGAAAAACCAGCTCACGGGGATGTTAAAAAGAATGTCAGTGCTGATGGCCTCTCTGACCACTCGGACAAAGCTTGTGAAGTGGCTCTGGGCAGTTACTGTATCTGGAGAAATGAGCATAGGGTGGAAGTGGCAGATGCAACAGTGAGAGTGTTAAAAAATCAGCTCTTTCTTGCAAGAGCTTATTATCCAAGCATTATCAAACACCGCAACCGTGAGAAAATCCAACAGGAGCTAAGGAAGCATATCCAGGATATTGAACATATGCTAAGTGAGGCAACTGCAGATGCTGATCTGCCAGAGAGGTCAATTCCTTGTTATATTCTTGAAATAAAACTTTTAACAATAATCTTTACTTTTCGACTTATGTAGCACGTTTTTGTCAGCTTCTGAACTTGCATTTTGATTTGGACTGGGTTTATTTATGCAGGGCATGGAAGAAGACAAAAACCATGGAAGGAGTTCTAGCAAAAGCGAAAACTTACCCTGTTGATTGTAATAATGTGGTAAAAAAGTTGGGACAAATCTTAGACCTTACTGAGGATGAAGCTCATTTTCACAGAAAACAAAGTGTCTTCCTCTACCAACTAGCTGTCCAAACAATGCCAAAAAGTCTTCATTGCCTTTCAATGAGATTGACTGTGGAATATTTCCAAACTTATCAAAGCAACATCGAATTACCATTGAGCAAGAACTTGGAAGATTCAAATCTTTATCATTATGTCATTTTCTCCACTAATATCCTTGCAGCATCTGTGGTTATTAATTCTACTGTTGTTCATGCAAAGGTAAAACCTTAGTCTCTTGGCTTTTCTATGATTTCATCTTTGATACTAAAATATGTGGGATGGTAGCTTTTGTTGGAGTTCTCACTATATGTTTTTCTTCATTATCATTGCAGGAGCCGGAGAAGCATGTGTTTCATTTGATTACAGATAGAGAAAACTACGTTGCAATAAAATTTTGGTTTCTGGAGAACACCTTTAGCAATGCAACTGTCCATGTTCAAAGTCTGGATGATTTAAATATTCATCATCTGACCAACTCTATGATGCCTTCTTTATCATCAGAGGAGTTTCGTGTTGCTATAGAGAGCCCCATTAAAGTTTCTAATGATTCCTCTAACTCAACTAAGAAGCTTAAATACTTGTCTACCTTCAATCATCCTCACTTCTGGATTCCTGAAATTTTTCCAAGATTGAACAAAGTGCTATTTCTAGATGATGATGTGGTCGTGCAAAGGGACCTGACACCCCTTTGGAGTACTGATTTGCATGGGAAGGTAAATGGTGCCATGGAGATTTGTGAAGTGAGGTTTCATCACTTGAGGAAGTACCTTAACACTTCAAAGCTTTTTACAAATGGTTTTGATGGAAACGCGTGTGCATGGATGTCTGGAATTAATATTATTGATTTGCAACAATGGAGGAAGCAAGACCTGACCAAAGTATACAAGAGATGGCTAAAGATGGTAAACTTTCTTTATGTTTTAAACTAAATCTTCTAAAGAAGCACTTGAACAAGTCTATGAATTGTACTGCATGGTGCTTCATTTTTGCATGTTGAAGTATAGCAATTTCTAAATATCCATTAATGTTGTTTTTTTCCTGTTCCACAGCAAAATAGGTATAATATTCCATGGAGATTTGGGACATTGCCTGCAAGTCTGATTACATTCTACAATATGACTCATCGCCTGGCAGACTCTTGGTTTTCAGTTGGTTTAGGGCATGACTTCAGGATTGATCAACTCGATATAAAAAAATCTCCCATTTTGCATTATAATGGCAACTTGAAGCCTTGGTTAGAGATAGGCATTAATAAATACAAGCCATACTGGGCTAAGTATTTAAAACAAGAGGGTCAATTTATGCTTGAATGCAACGTCAATGGATGATGCTGTGATATATTTATGTGGATTATATCTCAAAGTGACAGAGATCTGTGAAGGCATAGCAGCATGTGGTGCTATGGGATGGATCTACGTGGTTTTGCAAAAGCCTTATTGGAGGCAAGCATGGGATAAGTGCATTGGTTCGTGGGCTAAACCTTTGGAACAAAATTATTCTTTTATTCAAGATTGTAACATCATTTGGTAGGGGCTTCCAATGCAGGAAGCTATTCCAATTCATGAATCGAGTCCTTTCAGGCTCCTGCTATGGTTTTTGAATCTTATTGAATCTATGAGTAGAGTGCTGTTAATTTTCTGATTTCGGCCTAGTCATAGGTAACTTATACAATATAAATGATAGAGGATAATCATAATTTTAAGGGACTCAAGACATACTCAGATCAATTATTTGACTCTTTTTCTACTCAGAACAGTCTCAAAGACTACAGGGCAACTAGCTTGCTGTATTTTGAGTTCATTCCTCTAGCAGTGCCTGCATTCCAATCAACCATCAAGAATGGTGTGAAGATTGCCTAAATGGCAGAATTATTTGGCAAGAATATAAATAAAGGGTTTGGAACATTTATCTATGTTATGTTTCCCACTCATTTGGGGATGGGGGAATGAGTTTTGGAGACAGCTGAAGAGATCCCCCAAATTTTAGGGGATGGCACCCTGAAATCTATAAAAAACTGCAAGTTTTAACATTTTATATTCATTTTGAAATACAAAAAATCCGGTTTTTTCTGCAAAAAATGATGGTAATTGAGTACCCACGCCTCCCTCTAGCAGGAAATGGGGGAATGCGTCCCCCAGCTGGGCAGACGTCTCCCCGTGAAACACTGTTATCTACCCCTAGGTTCTCTGCTAAGTTCTATTAATGATCATTTGCATTATATGTTTTTTTTTGAAATATTCTGTCTTGGCCAGAGTGAATAGATGCAGAGATAACTCCAGATTGATGGTTCATAGGTGATATCTCAAGTGGAGATCTGCTGATTATATAGCAACCTCAGCTGCATCTCCTAAGAATTTTATCGGTAACTCTTTTAATACATTTAGTGAAGATGCATGAAATTCTTAAGTTCAAATCCGCCACATAGCATAGAGAAAAATTACTCCATTGCTTTGGTTTTGTGTGAAGCAGTGATTCTTTCTGATCAGGTTGCTTGCTACCTAAATGACCCAAGCCATTTTGCATGGGTCACATCACTCTAGTAATAGAAGTTGCATGCACAACCAGTAGAGGCACAGGACTTGCATATGCATAACATAGTCTGCACATCCACAAGCTGGAGAAAAAACAGATCTTGGTGTCTCATAGCTCCTTGGGAGCTCATCTGGTCTGTATTTCTCCTTGGCTTTAATGTTGATATTGTTTATTTTCCCCATTAATTTTAGTGTCATTCCTCCAGAAATTCGGTAAACATCTGTTCATGCTCATGCAATCTTTAGCAAGGGTTTTGACAAGCTTTTTATGCTGTGGTGGTGGTTTTTCTCATGGCCAATGATCATGTAGCATAAAGTGCCCCACTTCACGAAAGCTGGCAAGCTGGTGTAGGATGTGGCATGCTGATGTAGCATAAAGTGCCCCAAAGTTTAAGTGCCAAGTAGGTGCCTATTTATACTGTGGTCTTAGACAGTAGATGTGCTCACTATTTATGCGGTTGTACCTGCAAATGTCATAGTGTAGGACATTCATTGCCTTGCCAAATCTCTGGTGTCATTTCTCATTTTTGACATCTTTACGGTGTCACATGACTTCTACCTGCTAAATATGCCTCCTTGGTAGCCATGCACTTGTGCTACATTGGCTTTTTGATATTACTCAGATAATGAAAAATTCCCTTTCCTGAATAAATGACTGCCTAAAGGTGAAGAAATTGCCATTAAAGAATGTAGCACGAGTGGAGAATAATATAAAAGAGGTGCAAAATTAGAGAATGCCATTGTGGAACATCAAGGACAATCAAGAAATGGATAAATAGCTCAGAAATCAGCAACATTCAGATATAGTACAACAGCTGACATAGAAAAGGATTATAAGTTAAAATGGAGCAAAAGCAGAGAATGAAATGGATAAATAACTCAGAAATCAGCAACATACAGACCTCTACAACAGCTGACTTAGAAAAGGATCATAAGTTAAAGTGGAGCAAAGACAGAGAATGCACATCAGAATTAATGGAAGATTGAATGTTTCTTTTCAGTTCTTTTGTTATATACAATGGAAACTTAAATACAAATCATCCTGGCTTGTTTATTTTTACATTGCTGGTCATTTTTACAGTCTTCATATTCCTATAAGTATTTAGTTTTATTCTATAGACATACAAATAATTTTGCTGGCCATTTCTTCCACTAGGCCAAATTACTCACATGTCTGTAAAATATGAATACAAACTGATAGGAATATGAATAGGTTCCAGAATTGAAAGTTTTCCAAAAAACCCACGAGTGCTGATGTTGATTATGTAATTACACACAAACATACAGATACATCAAACAGAGAAATTAATTCTGCTATACATGCTTTGTTTTCATTCTGTTTTATGTTCAAATGTTATATCAGAGTTGTATTTTGCTGAATTCTGAGCTATTTATCTAGTTTAAATATGGTATCAGAGCTATAAATTGGCTGATGGTTGGTTGGGAGCCCTGAACCAAAGTGTGGCCTAAAGGAAGAGGGTGTTGCAGATGGCACTGTACACTTATAGTTCAAATCACTAAGGTGCACTGCACATCAGGAAAGCGCAAGTAGTTCAATTGTAGATCTGCTTGTTGGTGAGGGGTATTTCTTGGGTTCAATTCTTAGCTTGCTGTTTATGGACAAATTAGCCAATGCAGACACAGAGCAATCTCCCTATCTTGGGAACCCAAAGCTAGAACAAAACAGCGCAGAACATATTACTTTCCTTGAATTCATACAAGCGAAATACTAATAAGTAAGGACTTGTACCTCTTTACCGACGGTTATCCTTGCTAATTGTAACTCAGCTTGATTCAGAGGCTTTTGAATAGAAACCTGCATAAGAAAACAAGCTAACCAGCGAAAGCAACAATAGTACTTTGACAAATCTATACAAATGACCAAGGAGAAATGTAATAAAGACAATTTACAATGAACAATCTTTATAGGAAAAAAACATGTTACTGCATTAATAATAATTGGAGAGTTACAACCAGTGTCTTTGTGTTGTGAGGCTTTTTCCAACGGTTCATTGCTCCAATACCCACATTTCTTCCATGAGTTCCCTCAGCATCAACTAAATGCTTTGACACAAGAATCCCTCAAGGTCAAAGAAAACCTTCTAATCACAAATCAGAAGCTAAAGCTATTAACCATTATTCACTTATAATTATTCTCCATTAGCTATTAACTTTTTCTCACGAGAGAAGTCTCCTTTTATAGATTGAAGAGGAGGTTAGGATCTCCCCAAAATCAAGAGTACAGGTGAGATCCAAACCTATCGGAGGACACTTTATATCCGAAGCTTCTTTTTACAAACTTCGCAAATTTCCTCCTTTTTTCTTCCTTTCAAACAATGTTGCACCCTGTGAACTAGCAACATGAGATACTGTCGCATGCTGCAGTGGTGCAACATGCAACACTTTCACAAAATAGTGTTTTTTAAATACATTCTGACTTCTTTCAAGGAAAGGTCTTTCTTCAGTGATAATGGATTTTAAGCTTTGGAAGATGGAAAGTAGGTGAAATTATCAGTTGCAACAAAATAATGTGGAACACTCGCAAACATTCTCCTTTATAAACTTAAATAAATTTGTATTTGAAAGGAAAAAATGCAAGCACACTGTATAAATCCGGGTATGTACTCAAGACTTTGCCATGTTAACAAGTATCAGCACCCCACTCCCCTCGTGTGCCATGATATCCATGTCTCAGTTTAATCTCGTATTTCTTTTTCTTTTTCAGCCAAGTAAGAAAGCTATAACTCACTATGCACGAAAAACTTTTGCTCATGAAATCAATACCCTTACATAACAACAATGCTCTTTTAATAGGTCTTCATCAAATTGAGTCCTCACATAGTTGCAAGGACATTAATATGTTTCTTTTATTTAAAAGGTGCCCTCGATTGTTGAGATGATTGAAACTATGTTCCTTTTACTATGTCGGACTTACATAATTGCGAGGGCATTGCTATTAAAAGGTTCTGTCAAATGACATTGACATTGAATTTTTTTTTTTAAATTTATGAATACAACAATTTTTTGTGGACAAGATTTACAAACTTTCAAATGTGTGTCATTATGATGATCTACTAAAAGTAGAAAGGAAAAAGAAGAAGATAAATAAATGCTATTGGATAAAGAAAACAGGAAAGATAGATAAATTCTGTTGGATAAGAATAAAATGTCTAATGGATAGAGTTGGCCTTGATTCTAATTTAGATTTCATTAAACAAAATTAATTTCTAGATGACCTTGAATCTAATTTAGAATTCATTAAACAAAATTAATTTCTAGCTGCAAACTTAACGCATTATTAATGAAATGTTCAATGTAAAGATGAGCTTGTATCCATGGTTACTACATCTATTGTTTTCTGCAATTTTTGTCACCTCTATTACATAATATAGCTTGAGCCATTGAAACTTATTATGTCTTGGAGACTTGTCATATTTTTTTCTTTTTTTAAGACCAAAGGAATTGGTCACTGGATAATGTGACCTAGGCTAGGCTTAGGATCAAACCTATTGGTTGTTACTGTACCCCTAGGATATATGTAACAACTCGCAAGTCACATATATTAGAAACTCATAACCGAACCTAGGTTGAGATGTCCATATGAATATGAACGGGGTACCTATTTGGTCTAACCATTTCAGGCTTATATTCCTTTTGAGAAAGTCAATGTCAAGATTTGAACTCGAGTGGGATAGTTAACAAACTCTCTCAATGTTCAAGMTATGAAACTTGCCATTTCTTAATCAATTAAGATGGTTTAAATTATTTACAATTTGTATACTTATTGTGCCCTGCTTTCCTTTCCAACATGTTAAACTTATTTTTGTTAAAAATGYTTTCCCTTGAATCACATACAACTCATTTAACTAAACCAAATTCATTTATTGGAACTAAACTAAATTAAAGGAAGATCAAATCAAATATTTTGGTAGCACATAACATTTTCAATAAAATTAATTTATTGTACACATAAYTCATTTAACTAAATCAAATTCATTTATTATTATTAAAATAAAGGAAGATCAAATCAAGTGTTTTGGTAGCCCTTAAAGTTTTCAAATTCAAATTTCATTTATTGTAACTAAGCTAAAGGAAGATCATTTATTTTTTCCCTCGAAAAAAATTGTATCTTCTATTTAGAAAACAGAAGGTACAATCCTTAGATGCTGTAGCGCATAATACAAAATATGGTTAGGAAGAAGTCCCAACTGAAACAGGTGCAACAACCATCTTGAAAAAAAGCCAAGAACCAAATCACCAAAAGACCAAACAACTATTTTCAATACCTATGCTTAAAATCTACTAGTCTTAAGCATGCAAGAACTAAAGTTGGAAGATATCAACTTTACAAATCATTGAATAAAAGTTCTCAATAGAGCAAATCCCTAGTCAAGAATTCTTCAAGAATGAAATAAGCATAAGGCAAGAGTAATGAATCTTTGGAAAGAGTGTCGACATCCACATTCAAACCTCTATGTATATGTGTAAATGTAATATGTTGAGACAAAGCAACGATCTCACGGAGTTGATGTGCTATCTGAACAAGCCCCGAATTTAAGATTTGATTCCCACTATTCATCCAATCAATTTCCCGTTTAGAATATCCAAAGACCTATAATTCATTAACATTCTTGTGCAAGGCAATTTTGAACAGAAAAAACAATGCCTTGAACTCGCCCAAATTATTTGTACGGTTTACTTTGACGAAGATCGAATGGGTTTTAGATAAATTGAGAATGAAGTCCAAACCCACAAGGTTCCTCGGGTCTTAACATGCCCCATCAAAAAAACTCTAAGCCTATGCTCGATTAACCACCAATTATGAAGCCATCCGAACATCCTTTACCTTAAGAACATTGTTGTATTCATTGAGTAGTGCAATTGTCTGCTGAGATACCTTAATGGAGGGATAACCCTTATCCTCAAAAATATTGGTGTTCCTAGCCAACCAAATCCCCACCACAGTCAATAGGGGCAAAAATCTTTAAGCTTTCAATTTAGGTCAAGAATTTTTTTCTTAGAAGCAATCGAAGATGGTGCCCTTTTCCCATAAACGAAACACTCCCAACTGTCTCTCTATGTCAACCCAAACTTGTCACAAAAAAGGACAGTCTAAGATGATATGCTCAATGGTGTCATTATTACACTTGCATAGGTAACATAGACCTGACTCACGTTTGTTTCTAAGTTGTAATCTGGTCCAAGGTCAAGACCTTCCCCTTTAACACCAACCAAAAGAAAAGGAGGCCTTTTAGGGAACCCCTAATCTTTCATAATTTTGAGTACCACCAATGGATTACAATGTCTCCTATTTTCTACTATGTCTGATATCCAAGTTTGGCTGAATATTGGCCCCCAACGTTATTGTAGGCCCAAACTATCTCATCCTCCCGCCTAGACAGACGGACATGTGCATTTCTTAATTCAATTGTGAATGTAGATTTTAACCTTGTACAATTAAATACTGCAAACATATTCTTAATAAAAACATAAAAGATACAATGCCACACACACACACATTACACAAACATTTTACCCTGGAAAGCCAAACTGGGAAAACTAGCAACATGTTTAGAGCCGCACCTATAATATTTATTCATTATATCCCTTCATTGTTTACAATATAATATATATAGGATCTCGTGGCATCCAAACCCCTAATCCATTGATCCATATTAATCAACAACCCTAATTGCTTAACCGAAATTAGAAAACCATCGACGAAAACCATCTGCTGAAAAAATGCAAAAAAATGGACACAAAAAATGCCAACCCTCCTCTCCCCTTGCTCCCATATTAATGTACAACAAATTGGACCAATCTTGCAAATAATATAACACATACCCCATGTTATCACTCTGTAAATTTTCGTGGTTGTAAAAGAAAATCCCAGAGGTAACCATAAACCTACTTTCATACTGGAAGCTAGCCTTCTACTAGTCCAGAGACGGCTCTCTCTTGCTAGTTCTTCAATCAATACAAGGGATAGATTTTATGTGGATGGAAAGTGTATGAAATGGTTGGTAGGGCCGAGAGAAACACCCATTGGGCATGGAGTCATAAGGAATATTAATTCTAGGTTTTCAGAACTTGATAGAAAAACATTTAATCTCAGAGACCAGACAACCAACTATTGCTAGACTTACAATCTCTAAAGCATGGATAGATGAAAAAGAAAACACTCAAAGCTACACAGAGTATTCAACTTAAATAAATTCTGTATAAACTTATCAGACTAAAAGTGAATATTTGAAATAAGACAGACACAACATAATAATATGAATTCTGCATCAACGATTTCTTACTCAAATGAAGAACATATTTAATGATAACAAAAAATGAACACAGGGATCTCTGAGTAAATATCTCAAACACTTGTATGTATACCTTTCATTAATATCCAATAAATATTACAGTACCAACAATCTTTCTTACTCAACTCTCGAACCCTTTCCCATTTCCATTCTTTTCAAATATATAGAAAAACATCATGATAAGTCTTGAGGACCTGATCTGTTCAATTTTTTCTAAAAATTACATTAAGTTACAACTAATTCAAATTAACCCCAATATTCTCGGCTTTAGTTTTTGATTTAATATATATATTATCAAAACTAACAGTTTGAGATGAAACTACTCGATTATTGGGTCCACATAATGATATAGCAGGTCTACTCCAGCTGGAAGTCGAATGAGTGTTGACATGGAGTAACTGGTTCACTTTCGCAGCTTGTAGGGAAAGCTCGCTGCAAAAATTGCATCTTCCACACTTTGGTAGTGACTTCCCCTGTTTCTAAACTGCAGGCGCTACAAAAGTTCAACTCTCGTAGCGCTTCACTTTGTTTTTTCATTGTGGACGCTGCAAGAGTTTTCCTGACTGTTTAGACCATTATAACTTTGGCATCTGGATGGTGTCAATTGGAGTCAACATACATTCAAGCATTTTTTCACACAATTTTCTTAGTTGGGGTGATATATCCATGAAAGATATGTTTGTTAGCACAATTCTTGCTTCCACAAGGTTTGATGCTACTGAACTGACAATGGCTTCTTCACTGCCTCATGAGTGATATTGTTGTGGTTTTGCAACTTCATCTGATTCCCAAGATGGCCATAACAAAACAATTGTAACCTCAGCTGCAAGCTTACAAACATTTTCAAACTTGAAGATATGGTGCATTCTATTTATCAAGAGACTAATGATGCATTTTTCATCAACAATAGTACCAACTATATTTCCATTTCTTACAACAATAGTGGAAAATTCACCATAGAGCTCCATTGAATTGAGATCATTGAAGGCCCTAAAAGGAAGCACTATGAGCATAAGCAGTGGACTAAGTTGATCAAATAGAATATCCTCAATTTCGGTGTCTTCACATTCGCTCTTCGTAGTATTTGTTTTGGAAACATCTTTGAACGTTGGTCTTCCAGGGATTCAATATATAGAATTCCATCCAAGGAAAATGCACTTTTGAAACCAGTCAAAATATCCATGTGACTGCTGGTCGTATCAAACACCTGTGTGCACAGAGGGTTTCACGTTTACCATTTGGTATCATTGGGTTTATACAACACTTGGGCACATTTCATTCTTCGTTGACCTTGGCTTGAATGGTGCTTCAAATTGCTTGATTGACATATCTTGGATCACACTTGTCATAAACGAACTAAGCATCCTCCAGTTGGGAGTTTTGAATGTTTTTTCGACACCTTATATTCTCTAAGATCACTACACCTTCACACATATAACGATTTCCTTTACACTGGGCATTAGGGTTTTGACAAGTTCAATTTTCTTTGGCGGTCTTTTGAAAATTTTAAAACAATATTCATTTTTGGATGTTTGACATGTTCTGGATGGCTCCTCTGAGCGAATTCATTGTTCTACCAGCTTGCAGTTGGATATTTCCCTCAACATCTCTATGGATTTAAACATCTCGTTTATACTTCTAAACCATACAACACAACCATTGAATCATATAACAAGTTTGCAATCTTTAACTCGAGAAATCATATTTCCATTCAGAGTTCATGACCCTGTTGGAGCACAAACATTCCACAATCCATCTCCTCCTTATCGGTCAAAGGAAAGGCATCAGAATCATCACCATGGATCACCTGATCTTGATCCAACAAGCTATTCACATCCATTCCAACGAAGCAATATATGATCCCGACATTACCTTCGTGTGGCCTAGGATCGTGAATTTTTCCCCTTCAAGAGATAAATCCCACATGCGTCGACTACAATTCTTTTTTTGTGTTTATATTCACCAACGTCAAGATGCTATGTCGACACATAGTGTAAAGAAATTTAGCCCCTCTCCTCAGTTACTTGGTGCTGGTTTCGACTTATGCCTTGTGTTGTATGGATGATAGTTTGTAGACTTGGTTACTTAGAGATTGGGCTTCAGACCCAATAATTATTTATAAGGTTTTATTCAAATCCTGTCTAGAGACCCGAGAGAAAATTAGCTGAAAAAAAAAACAATTTTATTTGCCCAAACCTATAACTTTTTCCCAACATTTCCATATTTTTATCATTTATGAAAATGGCATTGACGTTGACTACTTGGCGCTACAAGAACATCAAGCTTGGGAGCGCTACGAAATGAGCGCTGCAAAAGTGCCATTTCATTGTGAAAATGCCAAAACGTTGCAAAATGAGCGAATAAGCTCATAAATTGGGCACAAAAATTATAGGGTGCCAACATTGGATCCAACTAGGGACGATGTCCTCCCTGCGAGGCGACAAAGAATCCACCGACTGGTGCTTGGTCCATTGGGCTGCAACCAACTCAAAGATTGCAACTTGCTTCTGCTTGTTCCCAGACCTTCAACTGAAAACAAACTACAAACATTGCTAAAGTCAAACTGAAGGAAATGCTTGAAACATCAAGCTTATTTATGTACAACATCCTACTCTAACCTGTTGAAATAACTGTTGAATTGAGTGATACAAAATTTCCAATGTAGCCAATCAAGCAAATGACTACTTCATTGAAGCATGTATTCATTTTCCTTAAACATGGGTAAAAAATTGGAAAATAACGACTCACCATACCATGTGAAGCTATTTCCATAATTTATGAAAACTGTAAGACTCATATCTTCTGATGATTTCAATAGAATTACAAAAGGGTCATTGAAAATATGAACTGTTACTTCCTGTTGATGAGCAAAAAGAACAGAGTAATCGTCATCTTTATATGTGGCTCCTTGTTCTATTTCGTCAAGCTTTTCATTATAAACTTCATGATCATTTTCAAGTAAAGATGCAACACCCTGCTTATCTTCCTTTGAATTGAACCCATATTGCTCCTAGAGATCAACTACTGCATCCTCATATCCTCTTTTATACTGCTCTGAATACATCAATAATGCTTCATCTGTTTTTGATTCATACCCTTCCTATTTTTGATCATAAAGATCTTCACAAGAAATTGTCTTATGAGACAAATATTGGGACATTCTTTGTGCTTCTTGTTCTATCTCAAGTTTCGTAATGAGTTTCTGTAAACAACTAATCTTATATTCTTGACTAAATATGTGGCACAGATCTAAATAAGATAATAAAGATGAATTAAAATATTCATACGATTTGTCATTAGAACACATATCAATCCATTTTCTAAAATATTGAAGAGAAACAAGGCCTGTTACAACCCCATTGTCTTGATTGAGGAAGTATCTGGATTAGAAGCTAATCTCACCATTCCACAACCAATGGAGTCACCGAGAAACTCTTTATAATCCAGATTATTTGGACAATGGAGTCACCGAGAAACTCTTTATAATCCAGATTATTTGGACAATGGAGTCACCAGGTGAATGATGCATGAACTCCTAGGTGACTGACCACTGTTCACCATCAACAACCGGGTCTAAATATTTGTTGTTCTTTCCCAGGGAAAATTTCACCTTCGTTCCCCGGAAACGACGCAAAAATGTTATCACTCTGTAAATTTCCTTGGCTGCAAAATAAAATCCCAGAGGTAACCACAAACCTACTTTCAGACTGGAAGCTAGCCTTCTACCAGTCCAGAGGGGGCTCTCTCCTGCTAGTTCTTCAATCAATACAAGGGCTAGATTTAATGTGGATGAAAAGTGTATGAAATGGTTGGTAGGGATGAGAGAAACACCCATTGGGCATGGAGTCACAAGGAATATTAATTCTAGGTTTTCATAACTTGATAGAAAAAAATTTAATCTCAGAGGCCAAACAACCAAATATTGCTAGACTTACAATCTCTAAAGCATGGATAGATGAAAAAGAAAACAATCAAAGCTACACATAACATTCAAATTAAATGAATTATGTATAAACTTATCAGACTGAAAGTGAATATCTGAAATAAGACAGACACATAGCATAATAATATGAATTCTGCATCAAATATTTCTTACTCAAATGAAGAAGAACACATTTAATGATAACAAAGAAGGAACACATACACTAGGAATACTAACTACAACAACTGAACACATGAATCTTTGAGTAAATAGCTCAAACACTTGTATGTAGACCTTTCATTAATATCTAAGAAATATTACAGTACCAACAGTCTTTCTTACTCAAATCTCAAACCCTTCCCATTTCCATTCTTTTCAAATATATAGAAAAACATCATGATAAGTCTTGATGATACGATCTGTTCAACTTTTTTCTAAAAATTACATTAAGTTAAAACTAATTCAAACTAACTCCAATATTCTCGACTTCAGTTTTTGATTTAATAAATATATACAAATCTTATCAAAACTAACAGTTCAAGATGAAACTACTCGATTCTTGGGTCCATATAATGATCTGGAAGGTCTACTCCAGCTGGAAGTCGAATGAGTGCTGACATGGAGTAACTGGTTCACTTTCGTAGCATGCAGAGAAAGCTCGCTGAAAAAATTGCATCTTCCGCACTTTGGTAGCGACTTCCCCTATTTCTAAACTGTGGGTGCTACAAAATTTCAACTGTGGTAACGCTTCACTCTATTTTTGCATTGTGGACACTGCAAAGATTTTTCCTGACTGTCTAAACCGTTATAATTTTGGCATCTAGCTGGTGTTAATTGGAGTCGACATACATTCAAGCAATTTTTCACACAAGTTTCTTAGTTCAGGTGATGTATCAATGAAAGAGATGTTTGTTAGCACAATTATTTCTTCCATAAGGTTTGGTGTTGTTGAACTGACAATGGCTTCTTCACTGCCTCATGAGTGATATTGTTGTGCTTTTGCAACTTCATCTGACTCCTAGGATGGCCATAGAAAAACAATTGTAAGCTCAACTGCAAGCTTACAAACATTTTCAAACTCGAAGATATGGAACATTCTATTTATCAAGAGACCAATGATGCATTTTTCATCAACTGTAGTACCAACTATATTTCCATTTCTTACAACAATAGTGGGAAATTCACCATAGAGATCCATTGAATTGAGATCATTGAAGGCCCTCAAAGGAAGCACTCTGAGCATAAGTAGTGGACTAAGTTGATCAAATAGAATATCCTCAATTTTGATGTCTTCACATTCACTCTTTGTAGTATTTGTTTTGGACACACCTTTGAACTCTGGTCTTCCAGGGATTCAATAGATAGAACATCATCCAAGGAAAATGAACTTTTGAAACACGTCAAAATATCCATGTGACTGTTGGTCATATCAAACACCTGTGTGCACAAAGGGTTTCACGTTTACCATTTGGTATCATTGAGTTAGGATAACAATTGGGAACATTTCATTCTTCGTTGACCTCGGCTTGAATGGTGTTTCAAATTGCTTGATTGACATATCTTGGATGACACTTGTCATAAACATACTAAGCATCCTCCAGTTGGTAGTTTTGAATGTTTTTTCAACACCTTATATTCTCTAAGAGAATTACACCTTGACACATATAACAATTTCCTTTACACTTGGCATTAGCGTTTTGACAAATTCAATTTTCTTTGGTGGTCTTTTGAAAATTTTAAAACAATCTTCATTTCTAGATGTTTGACATGTTGTGGATGGCTCCTCTGAGCAAATTCATTGTTCTACCAACTTGCAGTTGGATATTTCCCTCAACATCTCAGTGGATTTAAACATCTCGTCTATACTTCTAAACCGGAAAACGCAACCAATGAATCATATAACAAGTTTGCAATATTGAACTCGAGAAATCCTATTTCCATTCAGATTTCATGAACCTGTTGGAGCACAAACATTCCACAATTCAACTCCTCCTTACCGATCATAGCAAAGGCATCAGAATAATCACCATGGACCACCTGATCTTGATCCAACAAGCTATTCGCAACCAGTCCGACGAAGCAATGTATGAGCTCGACGTTACCTTAGTGTGGCCTAGGCTCGTGAATTTTTTCCTTTCAAGAGATATATCCCACATGCGCTAACTAAAGTTATTCCTTTGTGTTTATATTCACTAGCGTCAATATGTTATGTCGACGCGTAGTGCAAATAACTTTAACCCCTCTCCTCGATGACTTGGTGCTGGTTTCGAGTTATGCCTTGTGTTGCATGGCCAATAGTTTGTAGACTTGGTTACTTATATATTGGGCTTTAGACCCAATAATTATTTATAAAAAATTTATTCAAATCCTGTCCAAAGACCTGAGAGCAAATTAGCTTTAAAAAAAAAAAAATTATTTTCCCAAACCTGTAACTTTTTTCCCAACATTTCCATATTTTTTTTTCATTTATGAAACTGGTGTTGATGTTGAGTGCTTGGAGCTACAAGAACATCGATCTTGGGAGCGCTACAAAATGAGTGTTTCAAAAGTGCCACTTCGCTGCGAAAATGCCAAACCATTGCGAAATGAGTGAATAAGCTCATAAATTGGGCACACAAATTATAGGGTGCCAACACCCCCACATTTTCCCACTTGTTGTTTTCTTTGCATACAAGGGGTTACAATATTACATACTCAACAATCCAGGGCAACAATGCCCATTGCTTATCTACACCAGGAGAACTTCTTAGTGCTCATATAATTTGTTAATGAATCTGCAACATTCCTGAAAGTGTCCACCTTCATCAACAACACCTTCTTATCTTCAACCATGCCTCTCACAAAGTGATACTGAACATTAATATTCCTTGTCTTTTAATGATAAGTCAGTTTCTTCACCAAGGAGATTGCACTATGACTGCCACAATCTATTGTTACAACTTGCTGTACCAACCCAATACCTGAACAAAATCTCTATAACCATACTGCTTCCTTGCTTGCATGAGTGGCTGCCATGTATTCAACTTCTGTAGTTGAGAGTGCCACTACAACCTATGTTTTTCTCATCCAACTGATTGCTCCTCCAAATAGGTTAAACACATACCCACTTGTAGATCTTCTGCGATCCAGATCTCTAGCTCAATATGCATCAACAAACCTATGTATTTCCAACACTTTTTTCAATCCTGGTCTTCCTTGGTATCACAATCCATAACTAGTAATGCCATGCAAATACTTCAAAACCCTTTTTACTACTATCCAATGCTCCTTCCCTGGTTTTGACATATACCTGCTCAAAACTCCCAATGTATGTGCAATGTCCAGTCTAGTATAGATCATTTCATACATCAAACTATCAACCACACTAGAATATGGAACACAAAGTTGATTATTTGGGTTGGTTGTCATTGATGTCAGCGCTTGAAGAAAGTTCGGTAGCACAAAGGTTTGGGTAATGGACCCAAGTTTATTTGATGGATAATGGTATGAGTTTTGATATATTTGCAGTAAAGACTATTCTAGATGGATATTACATGTCATGCCATTTCCAATGGTATGTGGAACGTCACATAACTCCTCACGGTTAGAGAGTTATGGCCATGTGAAGCTAGAGAACCCTCATGAGTCATCTAGAAGCCCCAAAAGGTCAAAGTAATCAAAGTGGTTGCAAAGAAAAATTATTTAAATAATAGCGTGAAATGATGAGTGTACTATAATTCAAAGTGGATACAAAATAAATTATTTAAATAATAAAGTTAATGGAGAAATTACTAAGTGGACAAGTGGTTAGAAGTGGGTTAGCCCTAAATTAAGGAAAGTGGGTTAAGATGGCTAGAAGGTAATTTAAATAATAAAGTGAAGCGATGAGTGTACTATAAGTCAAAGTGGATACAAAATAAACTATTTAAATAATAAATTTAATGGAGAAATTAATAAGTGGACAAGTGGTTAGAAGTGGGTTAGCCCTAAAATAAGGAAAGTGGGTTAAGATGGTTAGAAGTAACCCCTTGAGGAAGCTACATGAAAGTATAAATAAGAGGCAAAGGTCTCTCATTTTTAATCACACTTGAGCATATTGAATATCTACAAGTGAATGAGGTAACCAAAGGATATCTAAGCCGAAGTTTAGAGGGAAGGTGAAGTAAAGAAGGCCAAAATTCAAGGGAGGATAAATTATTTTGATGATGCTTTCTAAGGTATGTTATTTACAGGTCATCTCACCATTTTCGCAATAAATGTTTTTATAGAATGATTCAGACCTTGAAATTGGGAGGCCATTGAGGAAACATATCCAAGTATCTTTGATAATTTTTTTAGCTTGTGAGTCGTTGTATTTTTGGAATTACACTCTGTGGAAAATAGGGTTTGTGGCTAGTCCTGAAACTAGTCTAAAACAAGTGTTTCAGGTAAAAACGTCATAAATTCTTCATAACAGATCCAAATTCAGTAAGAAAAAATTTATTGGTTAGAATACATTCTGTATCATTCTGTGTACCATTTTCATATCCATACAACAAATATTCCGTGCGGGGCATGCTCTACAAGTTCACTCTCTAGAATAAGCCAAAATTCAACAAGGTATGCCATTTTTTCTATAAATCTTTTTTCGAGAGGTTCCAAGTAGTGAAACCTGGAGGAATTGCATAAAAGACACTGAAGAACATTGTGAACTATTTTTCAGATCTTTATTCATTACAAGTACATAGTTATGATTATTGCAAGTTAGGGTTGTTGATTAATCCAAAACTAGTCATGTGAGACTAAAGTAAAATTTGATGAAAATGCTAGTCTCTTGTTAAGCAAGGTTTGCAGATATGTGATCATATACACTAGGTATGTTATAGAGTTACAAATCAGATTTGGATGATGAAATTGATGAGGGATTTTGGTTGAGGTATGTTATAGATAGAGGTTGTATAACAATGAGGTTGTGGCACATGGTTTGATGTAATGGTTTATGGTATTTGGTTATGGATAGTGTGATGCATTGCTAGAGAACTTTTGATGGTTATATTGGTATATGTATTTGGTATATGGTTGAGGTACATGTTGGGTACATGGTTGAGACAAGTAGTTGATGAGTTGGCACATACATGAGGTGTATAGTTGATGATGTTGGTACATCTTGATGAGTCATAGTTTATCTGTATTTGATACAAGATTGGTACATATTTGGTGCATGGCTAATGCACTCATTGATGGTACTGGTTGAGGTACGGGTTGGTGCATGGTTGATGCACTTGTTTATGATACATGCTTATTACAGGTTGTTTGGTACAGGTTTACAACAGTATATCTCACAATGATAGTGTGAGAGTGGTTCCATCATTCTACTTATATTTCAGGGTGGTTGGAAGGGGCAAGGACATGTGGTTGTAGCCGCCTTCTGGTTGTAGCCAGAGAACATAGGGGGTTGTAGCCTCCTTCTGGTTGTAGCCAGAGAATTGGGGAGTTGGAGATTCCTTCAGGTTGTAGCCTGAGAAACTAGGGGGTTGGAGCTTCCTTCTAGTTGCAGCTGGAAAACAAAGGAATTTGGTGCGTCCAATGAATGTAATTCTTAAAGAAATATAAGAAAAAACATTATGTGGTTTTCTCCCTCTTTGGGTTTCCACGTAAAAACACCGGTGTACTGTGTAAGTGTATGATTGCTCATTTGTTCATTGTTTATTTACTCTGCAACTATTGGATGATAATTCTACATTGATATAACACTTGCATATTATGGTTAACAAGGATTAAATTTCTCTATTACTGATTCACCCCCCTCTTAGTAATCCAACACACGGGACATGTCCCCTTCCTCTTCCTGTGTCTTGTGACACTAATCCACATATCACTTTACACCTATAGAAATAGGGACCCTGAATGGTTTACATTCTTGCATATCAAACCTCTGCAATGTTGTCTCAACATATTTCCTCTGATTTAACTAGAGTTTCCTTTTTTCATGATCTCTTTTAATTTCCATGCCCAAAATGAAATTTGTAGCACCAAGATCCTTCATGTCAAACTTAGAAGACAACTGAGTTTTCACATCTTGGATAATCTCCTTTTCATTTCCTATCAACAACATATCATCCACATACAAGAACAAATAAATAAGATGATCACAAAATAATTTGAAATACACACAGTGATCTGCTCTGCTTCCTGTGAAGCCAAGTCCCAACATATAAGTATCAAATTTTTTATACCACATCCTTGGTGATTTATTTAACCCGTACATGAATTTTTTTAGCTTACATACTAGCTCTTTCTTTCCCTTCACAACAAAGCCTTCTTGTTTCTTCATTTAGGAATGTTGTCTTCCATTTGTTCTATTTAAAAATCAAAAGCAACAACAATAGATAAATAAATCTAATTGAAGTTAACTTGGAAACAGAAGAAAAATCTCACCAAAGTCAATTCCCTATACCTAGGAATAACCTTTTTCTACTAACCGGGATTTGTATTTCTCCACTTTACCTTTTGCATTCAACTTCTTCTTAAACACCCATTTATTGCCAATGAGATTTCTTCCAGTTGGAAACTCCACTAGATCCCAAGCCTCATTCCTTTCCAAGGTTGCCATCTCTTCAATAATGGTATTTTTCCAGAGTTTGTCATCCTCTGAATCCATCGCCTCCCTAACAGTTCTAGGATCATCTTCAATAATAAACAATGGAAAATTAGAATGGAAATTAGGTGGAGTATACCTTTCTAGTTGCCTTATTTCCCAAACCAATCTCCTCAATACTTAAGTATGAGGATCTTCTTCTTCTGATTCTTGTTCTTTTGTAGATTCTGATTCATTATCCTTCAACTCAAACTCTATTTTATCTGGTTCTTCCTTCCTTGGTAGGACTTCCTGTTTGAAAACATATTTGATTTCTCTAAATACCACATCTTGACTATACACTACCTTCTTATTTTCCGGGTTCCAAATCTTATAACCTTTTAGACCATATTTATACCCAATAACGATACACTTTTAAACTTTTTTTATCTAGCTTACTCATGTTTTCCTTTGGAACGTGAACATAGGCATCACAACCAAATACCCTGAGATGTGTGAGAGAGGATTTCTTACCAGTCCATACATTGTGTGGAGCTTTTTCATCAAGTGGTGATGAGGGTGATTGACTGACTAGGTAACATGCAACACCCATTGCGTTAGCCCATAATTCCTATCCTAACCCGACATCACTGAGCATGCACCTTACTTTTTCCATCAAAGTCATGTTCATCCTTTCTGCAACTCCATTCTGCTGAGGTGTATATGGAGTAGTCTTCTGCCTTTCTATATCACACTTCTTACATAATTCTTTGAATTTATTTCCACAGAATTCTCCACCATTATCCATCCTCAACACCTTAATTCTCTTCTCTATTTGATTCTTCACAAAATCCTTAAGCTCTTTGAATTTTTCAAAGACTTTAGATTTCTTCTCGAGGAAATTAATCCATTTATTCCTCGAGAAGTCATCTATAAATGAGACATAGTACATATATTTTCCCAGTGATGAAATTGACAAAAGTCCAAACACATCATTGTGCACCAACTGTAAAATTTCCTCTTCCCTCATTACACTAGAGGGGAATCTTACCCGATTATAATTCCCATATACAAAATGTTCACAGATATCAAAATCCAGAGAGTACTTAGACATACCTTCATCCATACCTTTAGCATGTGGTACTTGAATTCTGTTCTCTCCATTATGTCCCAGCCTTTGATGCCACAACACAATCGTTTCTCCAGAGACTTTAGGATTTTTATCTTCTTCAATTCCAATCTCAGGAACAATAGAAGTATTGCACCCATCACTAATAGTGCTTCCTAGTAGCTTATAAAAGGTTCTAATCCGAAATCCCTTCAACAACACCATTTCCCCTCGAACTGTCTTATAGGTTTCTTTCTCAAACACTAGTTTTACCCTTGCATCATCCATTTTGCTTACATAAATCAAATTTCTGGCCAACCCTAGGATGCAAAAACACCAAGGATTGTTATAATTATTTTCATGAGATTCAAATTGAATTTTCTTCGTCTTATGATTTTGGCTATCGAGTCATCACCTATGAAAACATCACCTCCATCATACCTTTCATATTTTCAAAATGACTCCCTATGAGAATTCATATGAAAATATGCACCTGACTCAGCCAACCATGCCTCATGATCTGCATGTGTCTTGAAGAAGCCAAGTATACATCCCCTCCTTCCACATAGATTTTTGTTTATGTAGAAGGAGCATCTCCAAATCCCTTCACTCTCTCAACACTTTTGGATCTACATTGTTTCCTATAGTGCCCTTCTTTTCCACATCTCTAGCATACCTTTACAAATATTTTCGAAGATTTAGATCTTCTCTTAGATTTAGATCTCCCACTTAAGGACTTAGATCTATTTCTTTCCTGGGAGCGTCCTCTTGTAAATAAGGAATTTGTGCTCTGTCATTCCATGTTTTTTCGTCTCATCTCCTCCGACAACAAGGATGAGATCACATCATTGAAACTTAAAGTAGTTGTATTACTACCTATGGCCACAACCAAACCATTCCACGGGTCTGGTAAATAACACAATAAACTGATAAACTTATCTTCATTAGAAATCTTAATATCAACATATAATAACTGACTTACCACTGTATTAAAGGCATTCAAATGATCTATCATTGAGTCTCCATCTTTCATCCTCATGTTGTACAACTTCTTCCACATGGACAATTTTTTTTCCAGGGACTTAGACTGATACAAAGCCCCCAACTTATTCCATAAATCCTTGGCTGTATCTTCCCCTAACACATTCAATAATACCGAATCTGAGAGACACAACAAGATTGTGCTCTTATCCTTCTGATCCAACTTTTCCTAGTCTCCTGTTGACGTTCTTGTAGGTGCAGTACCTGGATCCACATCGATCCATTGATATTTGTCCACCAATATATCTTCCATCTTGAGCTTCCAAAGCTCAAAAATTTACCCATTAATTTTCTTGATCTCTATTTTTGAATCGATCTCCATTTTTTTTCATTCGAAGAATCATTATCATAGATCTTCCACTGTAAGAAGGTTTATCACAGACTCGAACCAAACCATTAGCCACAAAAGCGTCCCCCTAAAGCCAATAACAACTCTGATACCAAATGTATATTTTAACCTTGTACAATTAATTACTGCAAATATATTCTTAATAAAAACATAAAAGATACAATGGAACACACACACACATTACATAGAGATTTTACCCTGGAAACCTAAATTGGGAAAACTAACAACCTGTTTAGAGACGCACCACTAATCTTTATTCATCATCTCCCTTCATTGTTTCAAGTAATATATATAGGATCCCGCGGTATCCAAAACTCTAATCCATTGACTCATATTAGTGTACAACCCTATTTCCTTAACCAGAATTATAAAACCATAGACAAAAACCATGTGCTGAAGAACTACCAAAACATTGACGCAAAAATAACCAAAAATCTTCCCCCACCCCCTCGTTGATCCCATATTAGTGTACAATACATGGGGACCAATATTGAAAATAATATAACACATACCCAACAATGAAGAGTGACCAATTATTATTCCATCTCTCGTCCAAAGTAAGGTCAACAAAAGATGACCAACCCCGAGCCCAAATAGTCATATTGGAAACATCATTGATCCGATTCAGAGTACACCATCACATAGCCTAAAGATGGGACACTAGATCACTAGGTAATTTTTTTTTAACATCACACCTCATAAAAGAGTCCTTCCTTATTTAGAGTGAAATTCTTGAACCAACTTTCCAACCTAGGTAGGTCCCAAGGAGTGGAAAGGAAAGAGTGAGATCCCTTCATTGATTAGAAACCTTTTGATTACTTTTCCTTCTATTTCTTATCTAGTCCAATATAGAGTCTGGGGAAATGTATTTTTCAATAAATATTCTTTTCCAGAGAATATCCCTGGTCATGAATACCCAAAGATATTTTGCTACCAGGGTCTTCCTGAAAAGTCAAACATTTTTTAAACCCCACCCCCCACAAGAATTTATAAGTAATTGAAACATAATTTCCTAATGCAATTAAGGAAACCTTGTGGAATAAGAGCGAACATGTGCCAATATACATGAATGGCCTCAAGCATATATTTTATTAATACCAGTGTACCACCATGGGACAACCAATGATTGCACCAACAATTGATTTTTTCTCAATATGCAACAAGAGCCATTTCCAATTAGAAGCATTGCAATTATTAGGTTTAAACATAAACCCCAAATACTTAAAAACATCCTGCAGATAATCTATGGAGAAATTGAATATCCCTGAAACTCTTTGTCTTGTTCCTTCACCCACCTCTGGAATATACATTGCATATTTGGTGTTGTTAATCATCATGCTTGTAGCCTCGCATAATTCTTCCAATATTTCCTTTAGGGTCCGACCTTTCAATTCTACACATAGGAAAAAGATCAACACATCATCCACAAATAATAAATGAGTGATCCTTTTAGTTTGACTAATCAATGCCCCTTGAATCGTATTGACCCTCTTAGCTTCACCAAGTGCTCTACTGAGATTATCAGCTATTAGTAAAAAAATATGGGCATCCTGGACAAAGCCCTCAAGCCGATCTAAAGAAAGAAGACCTCAATCCTTTGATATGAACCACAAAGGAAACAATGGTCACACACCATATGATCCATTTTACAAGAGGTAGCTCAAATCCAATATGAAGTAGCAAAAAACAAAGATATAACTAAGAAACATGATCATAGGCTTTGGACATGTCAATTTTGAGAACTGAGACCTATCACTTCTGAATTTTGATAGAATGTAAGCCTTCCTGGGCCGAGCCTATAACTTCAAGAATGAGACAACCCTTTAAAAATTTGAATTGTTTAGAAGAAATTACATTAGAAAGTGTAGGATTAGGATGAACAACAATCACCTTAGAGATAATTTTGTATAATTAGTTGCACAAAGAAATTGACCAGAAGTCATTGAAAGACTTGGGATAGTCCACTTTAGGATTGATGGCGATCAATGTAGATTTTATGTTGCATGGAATTTTTACAGACCGTCGAACTTCTTCCACAACCCTAAGTAGATAATTCCCCAGAGTATCAAATAAATATTTGTAGAACTCAGGTGTCCACTCATACGGTTCCAGACTCTTATCCCTTTTGAAAGTGGATATGATGGCCAATAATTTGGACTTCCTGACCTCCTTGAATAGATCATGATTCTCATCATCATGAATCATCCTAGGAAAGCAGGAAATGATACTGAGAACCTTCCCCATATCCACATGGTCTAACTCAAACAAATTCGAGAAATGAGCCACTCCTAATGCTACAAAATTTGAAAAACCCTGAACCTTGTTTCCATTGGAGTCTTGTAGATTCTATATGGTATTCTGATTCTTTCGATGATTTGAAAAATTCTGAAAGCATTCAATATTTTGGTCCCCATCTACAATCCATAGGGCCCTATTTTTGAGCCGCCAAGTCTTCTCTTGCTCAAAAATTATTTTTATTCCAGGTACTTCAAAATCTCTATATTTTTCCAATATCATGGAAGTAGACAAATGGCTTGAGATCAGTTCATAAATTTGTTCAAGTTCTTGCTCAACCATCCATAGCTATTGATCTTGTTGAATACATTTAGCTCGAGCCCATGCACTTGCCTTTTCCTTTATTATACAAACACCAAATACAAATTGAGCATAAGCTGATTCCTCGACATCCTCCTACACATGCCTCTAGTTATTTTGAGTTAATTTCTGAAACTTCTCATCCACCACCCACAAGGAGTTGTACTTAAAAGGAAACCCAGGCTTCCCAAAAAACTTCTCAATTTCCAGAAATATAGAAAAGTGGTCCGAGCATCGAATCTTACTGAATCATGATTGAAAGAGCCCACAATATTGGATTAGGGATAGGTGTAATAAAAAATAGTCCAACCTTTTTGACCTCCTCTGTTGTTACACCATGTTAGACTAATTTGAATAGGCTATGTATTGACCCACCCTACCTTTTCTAGTTTATCAAGAAAAGATTTCACCAAATTTTCTTCACGTGCAATTGGACACCAAAATTTTCCATTTCTAAGACTGATTTTGAAATCCCCACCAACAATTATTTTTTCATTTCTAAGACAATTGAGAGAAAAAAGACAATTCCAAAATATCTCTTTCCCCTCGTATGGCCTGTATAAATTAAGAAGTAAAAGAGGATGACTGAGTTCTTTGCAGAGGATTTTGGTACATAAACCTGACATAATAGTAAAACAATTTGTAAGTACACATGATGGAGAAATACCAATAATGATACCACCAGAGTGACCAAAAGATTCCAAACCTTGGAACACTCAGTTTGGAAATATTTTCATTAGATCAACACATAACACGTCACACAGACCCATTGATTCTTGGATAAAAATCACATTCAATTTATCCATATCAAAAAATGCTTTAGGGACATGTTTTAGCCTTTTCTCCTAGGCCACAAATGTTTACAAAAATATTTTTCATGAGTGGCTCAGGATTAGGGTTGTGATTTCTCTAAGAACCCAAAAAATCAATCTTTGACTTCCCTACGACACCTCTCTATGGGATCACTCTTGTTCTTTTTTAAGTGAAGAATTGCACCCTACCTTGAAGGGTCGAGGGATTTTAAACCATCACACACCAAACCTCTTGAGGCTTGACTCTGAGACGAATGTCTAGATATTTGGATATAGGGATCTTGGCTCAAAAAAACAAAAGAAGATACAGGTGATCGAGGCCTATTAAAATCATAGGCTTGGGAGGAATGGGAATCTTGATCCATTATAGGCCCAAAACCAAGTGATTCCTCCCCTCCCATACTCAAAGGAATGTTTTGTGAAACCCCCAATAGAGGGTCCTTGGGATTGACCCATGAAACTCGAAGACCCAAACACCATTGAATGTACACATTCCAAATAAAACAAAAGAGATTGTTCAAGAAAAATCTTACCCATGTCCCGATGATGGAGAGAGGTTTAGGCTAATAGCTCATCCAATTTTCTCCACTGAGAAGGATAAATCTCCAAGTCATCCCCCAAACTGGACCTTAAAGTATGACTTGAAATTCCACCCATGGGCCCACCATCCAAAGGAAATTTTAGGTCACTCACAACCACCCCCTTCTGTGTCCCTAGACACTCAGAAGGTGGTTCAGTAATACATACGCCTATGTCAACCTCCACCTGATGAACATGAGAAGTTTGTGCATCTCGTGTCCCCGAAGAGATCGAAGGCCCATGAGAAATATCATCCAAACTTTAACCGGCGAACCCCAAAAATTTCTTCTCAAAATGGGAGATCGCATTCGTCCAATACATGTTCGACTCGATGGAAGTTGGATCAATGAAATGACACATTCATATAATCAAGGCGTTGAGTATAAGAGCAGTCTCCCACTTCTAAGTCCAAGAATTTGTAGAGGCCCTAGCAGGGATCTAGATCCACCAAAATTTGAGCCACTGATCATATGAAACTGGATTTGTAACTGTCATTTGCACAAAGGAATTTCCCTAAGACATCGTCTATTGCAATGAAACCCACACATGTCCATAATTTTAAGGGAAGATGAGGCAATTTAACCCATGCTAGCATGCTAGAAAATACCTCCTCCATGGAATTAAACAAATGATTCTAAGGTTTTGCATAAAGGAGATGCTTATCCCAATACCACCACCCCCTCAAAATTTTTTGTGGATCCTCCTTGGACTTAAACAAGAGGCCTATCCATCCATGAGATAAAGCATGCACCACAAGCATGTAGACTAGAATTTTATTCCACTCTTACTGAACCCATGAAATTAGGGTTTCCATTGTAAATCTCCGACCACTAAAATTCCCCACGATTGTGAAACCGTCTAGATCTACCACCTGACTAACCTGTAAATATACAACAACTACCAGGGACACACCGCCACCCCAAGATCTAACCACCCAACAAATTTATGTTCCTTCTTCCTCTCGAATCCTAGTGCTCTGCCACCACAAGCTCCTCATGAGTCATATTGCGGTCGTTAAACCTTGAAGAGGTAGTAGCAGTAGCAGGCAATAATACTATTCCGACCAAGTAACGAAGTGTTCTACACCTCCCTGTGCTTACCTCAAGATGGTTGACTGCCTCCCCATGGAATTTACTCCCCAGGCCAAAGCCCTGACCAACAATGCGTGGTGAATCAATAGAAAGGGGTGAGAGGATAGTACCTATTCCATCTAGCACTGGAACCTTGTCGATCTAGTCCGCTCCCACACTTAAACAATCGTCTGCCATATATGAGTTCAGATATGCATTAACATAGATTGAAAAATATCATATCCTCCATTAATGAATCTTCCAAGTATTCTATGAGCTGCACATAATCGACTATGTGGCCCGAGTCCTACCAGAGTACCTCCATGCGACACAAAAACCTTGTACAGTGATGCAAGAGCATCTCTCCCTAGTCAAACCATCTTGTAATTCAAGCCTCTATAAGGTGAATCTTTGTAAGAGGACGATATCCTCGTGTACATATAAGAAAGTTTCTAGAAAGTCGATTTAGTTAATGAGTGGTTAGTTGATACAACTAAGTAACTAAGGCTTTCTATAATTAATTATAGATTTCAAGGAGATTCATTAAGGATTGAGGTAATTCAGAAGTTTATCTTCCATGTAAATATGTAATTCTATAAGCATAGGAGAAAGGGTGGCCAGGGCTAGAGAAGCACAAAATGCATGTAATTAGGCTAATAGAGAGGTGGGAGGATTTATGAGTTTATAGAAATAATGTATAGAGTCTTTTAATGAAATAGTGTATTTTTGAAGTGTGTATGAATGTCTCTCTATGTTTCTTCTCTGTTGGTGAGCATATTGATTATGTAAATAAAATTGAGCATGATGATTAAAGGTGACTGCATGTGAACAATCGACCCTAACACATTGTGGGTTCGATTATTGATCCAGAAGGTTGAAATCACTATAATAAAAATGAAGGAGTCTGCAAGGTCGAATGCAAGTTGAATTTATCTCATTTTGTAATATTGAATGAAAGCTGAATGTCTTTGAATATTGGTCTACAATCAGTCCATAGGAGAACATTCATCAAGATGTAGTGATTTCAGAAGAAGAAAATATGATCATTTATCATCATAAGATATCAACGACCAAAAATGAAGGGTAACTGGATTGGACCAGAGTAAACATTTAACACACATTGTTATGTATTTCAGAGCGTGATGACCAATGGCTAGTGATAAGTTTTTATATTCCATGGTGGTATAGTATTTCGGTGGCCCGATGGCTAGTTAAACTAGACCAGACTCACGATTAATTAAAAGGGAGGTATATAATCTCTCTGATGATGGAGTATTTCTGGTGGAAATAGAGTGTGGTTATGTAGAATTAACATGACCTGGGGTTGACACAGTCCGAGGGATTTAACATGTGGTTCATGAGTTTGTAAACTCGTAGATTTTATTTTTGATAAGTATAGAAGAGAGGCGATAGAGGCTCGAGAGTGCCAATTAGGAAACCATGAAAAGTATATTTAAAGTGGACCTATAGGTATGCTATCATTTTAGTATCAAAGCATGCAAGCTTTGCATGTTTAAGTGAAGGTGACAACAGAGAACACGAAAAATTCTAGAGGTGCAGATATGGATAAGATATGGTAGGTAATTATGTGTTTAGTATTTTTGCAGTTAAACTCTAGAAAAAATATGTATTTGTGCAAGTAGCAACAAAAGTGAACTAGACATTGGTGGCAAACCCTATAACTATTGAATCTGGAGAAGTGAAGGAAAACGAGTAGAAAAAAATCTTTAGAAAGGGTGAAAGTCTAGAGGCATACAACTATTGCAGCTGAGGAGCAGGGCGAAAGCTCATAAGGTTCTAAGTGGAGAGAAATAGAGAATAACAAAAATCCAGGTTCAAAAGGAGAGAAAACTTGGTGAGGTATTGGGTAGTAGGGTGGAAAATACTTACTACAAAAGAGGATTATTGCAACCCACAATGACCACAGTGAAGCTTAGAGAAAGGAATATGGACAATGATATGAAGGGATCAAAAGTAGGAAACTTCCATAAAAATATGGAAGCATATGCCAATGAATTAGGCATTAAAACAAAGGTACATGAGTTAAAGAAGAGGTTCAGTATTTTGAAGGAGATGCTACAAGAGAGGACTAGAGATGACACAAGACGTGGGTGGAAGTTGAAGAAGAAGGTCAAATGGCCTATCGTGCAATTATTTGCAAGGAAGCTAAGACACATATTTTATGTCTAGATAAAGACATAGGAGAAAATAAGAGAAGCTGAGTATATGAAACAATCCTTTGGAGTAGGACAAATAGTTCACATTTGTGAACCAAATTAAGAATCAATGCTTGGAGAAAATGGTGATGTGTATTAGAGACTTTATGAGTCTCCTAAATTGCTTGGAGAGTTTATACCAACACAAGGAAGAGATTCCAAAAGCATCTAGAGAGATAAAGGAATCTCAAAGTTTTCAAACTGATTGTTGGTTTAAGTGTGTGTTTGTAGGTATTGAAGAGTGTGAAGATGGAAAAACAAAAAAATATGTCATAAAAGAGGAAGAAACATCATTTTCTCATGAAGGAAGTAAAAAATAAGACTTTATACAACCAAAGGATGCATAATAGAAGGACAACCAGAGGCTTGAAGAACCTCAAATTACTGTTAGATACAACATGAGTCAGGGTATTATAGCAAGGGAGGTAGTGGTAATTTCCAGCAAATAAGAAATTGGAAGTAAACAAGAACGAAAGACAATCCTAATAGTTAACATGGCATAATTGGCCCATGAGGAGAACCAAGAAGAAGGAGTTAAAGGAAATCACTCAAGTGCAGTGAAAATATATTTTGGGGAAGAGTTAAAGTATTTGGAAGATTGGCTAGCAAAGCCCAAGATTTGTGAAGACTATATAGAGGTTGCAACATTATCTTGTAAAGCCATGGAAGAGGATAGAAACAAGAGGGAGTTGTAGATTCCAAGTAGTGAAATTGAAGGTAGTATAAAGGGAAAACTGTTAGTCAAGAGATATCCAAACGAGATTACATATTTTGAAGAATTCAAGAATCTAGAAGAGAATATGGAGTATACACAACAAGAAGGAAACCAAAAGGAGGGAAACAAAAGTCATCCTTCTAAAGAAGGAAAAATAATGAGGACACCATTAGACGAGACAAAGAATTCACCTAGAGGTAAACAAAAGGTAGAAGAAATTCAAGGAAGAAAAGTCAAAAAGAAAGAATTGTCTGACTTAGGACAACATGAAGGTAATAAGGATTTTGAAGGTCTACAGTTTAAAGACCGAGAGGGACATGGAAAAGATGAAATAGAAGTAAGGAGAAATTCATTGAGTAAAGAAGATTACCTGGGAGAAGTTACCAGGGCTAAAACAATGTGTTAGGGACCTAACCTCCCTAACCCCTCACATAGGTAGAATAATATATTTTCCATGTAATAAAGATCAATATTAATAATTCCTAGTAACAAGGAAGAATAATTCAAATGTAACAAGACCTAATAGAAGCTTCCGCTTCTAGAAGATCTTCCTCTAGATTTTTATTTTGGTAGATAGATTTAGTATAAATAGGAGTCGAGGGCATGAAAAGTTTTTGTCTTGAGAATTGTTGTAATAGAGCACTTCTCTGCTAGAGGTTTCCCCTTCAAAGAGGAAAGTGAACATTGTTTCCTATCAATAAAGGTATTATTCTGGTGCTGTGGTTTCAACTATTGTGTTGTTCTGCTGTTATTATCTGCAATATTTCTGTTTTTGTCTATTATAATAGATTTGATACCTTACAAGTGGTATCAGAGGACTTTCCTTGGCAGAAAATTGCGAGTTATTATTATTTTTTAGAGTAGAGACGTATTCTGGCGTCTTAAAGCTACAAAGATCTATCGTTCAATGCATAAATCCATGGTCAGAGAAACATACATGAAGGAACTACAAATGGTACTTAAGCACACATTGTTGGCCACCCTTGTAACCCCTGTTGGTACCCCTTCGAGTGGTAGCACATCAGACAACACATGTATACAGATCGACCTAGATATCCCGAAGCCCTCCATAGATAAACCAATTGTCCTCCTGATCGCTATAGTGCCACCGAGAACAACACTCAGGAAGATACTCTCTAGTACCTGGTGTTAATATTATGGTAGCTTCAGGAGGTATGAACCTCTATTGTGACCTTTGACAGGACTAGAATGTTCCGGAAGAAAGAAAATAAATGAAAGTAACCCTAGATAAGATGTCGGCTAAAGAGAGATAACTAATATGAATTAATTAGTACCAAGAAGGAGAAGTCGGCTCAGGAAATTTTTTCAGGAATACTATAAATACAGGGCATCAGTCTCTCATTTGACACACTCCTCAGAATCGCAGAGAGCTACTTCTGCGCACGATAGTCTAGTAGTTTTGTGTGCAAGTCCTAGGGAAGGTGTTGTGCCAGTTTTGGGTTGGACTATCTGATCAACTTTGGTTACTTCTTGCTTGGTGCATAAGCCTTGCTTGGCTATTGGATTTCTATCAGGATTCTTCTCTCTGTCAAGGTCAAGGTGCTCGGAGGGTGGCTTCGGCCTATGGTTGGGTGAAAATAATGATATTCTCAATGGTAAAACGAGCACATTCATTCATATTCTAATAGCTTATGGGCCCACACCTCCTTCATTCAGTCTAACCGCTGGAAGGAAGCATAGCCATTAGGATATTGAGCTCACTGAGGAACTGCCATTAGGGTTACTAGCAGGAGCAACTTCCAAGACACTGTCACTAGGGTTACAGTAGGAGCAGTTGCAGAAACCCTAAATCTCAGATCTGACACCTTGTGATGGAGCATCACACTCAAGGAGAAGATATCCAAATGCACCCTAGTTCAGCACACCTTTTGGCTCTCTCAGAAGACAGAAACGTCAGAGTTGAATTTTTGGATCAAAGCATGACCAACTACCAGTCAACTGAAGACATGAGTGAAACGATCAATCTTCTACACTACTCAGCACTCACTAGAACGATTGAACATGACATGTGGATAATTGATAGTGGAGCTTCTAGGCACATGACGGAAGATCAAGCCAGACTCTCAAATCTAAATGAGAAGAAGACATCATACAAGGTAGATCTTGGAGACAAAAGCACTTACCTAGTGGAAGGATTTGGACTAGCCTCCGTCAAGTTGAAAACATGTAACAATGTTCACTTAAGCAATGTTTTATATGTACCTGGTTTAGAAAAGAATCTTGTATCCATATCTTTCCTAGAAGACAAAGGAAACATAATAGCGTTCGTGGATGGAAAAGTGTTATCTTGGCATAAATACTCCAGCATAGAGAATGCTAGGTTTATTGGAAGTGTGAAGGAAATCTGTATAGACTACTAGAACAAAATGAATAAGCTCTCGTACATGACAAAGTCAAACCCAATGAACTTTGGCATAGAAGGTATGCTCATATTAGTTATCAAGCATTATCTTTTCTCAAAAGGATGGTTGAAGGAATACCAGAATTGCAGTCTACACATGAAGGAATTTGCAAAGGATGTGCCCTTGGAAATAATATCAAGAAACCATTTCCATGCAGCAACAATAGATCTAAGGATATTCTAGATCTGATACACTCAGATGTTTTCGGACCAATGCCTGTCAAATCTCTAGGAGGATCTCTTTACTATGTAATCTTCATAGATGACTATTCAAGAAAGACTTGGTTATATCTACTGAAGACAAAAGATTGAGTATTCAACAAGTTTCAAAAGTTCAAAGTAGAGATAGAGAACCTCACGAACAAGAAGATTAAGACCCTAAGAATAGATAATGGAGGAGAATACACATCAAAGGAATTCCTTGCATTCTACAAATCAACAAGGATTAAGAGGGAGTTAATTGTTCCTCATAACCCTCAACAAAATGGTGTAGCAGAAAGAAAGAACAGATCTATCAAAGAAACCATAAAAGCACTCCTAAATGATCAAGGTCTATCCATGTTCTTATGGGGAGAAGCAGCCATGAAAACAATATATGTACAGAACAAAAGTCCTCACCACATATTAAAGGAATTGACTTCAGAAGAAGCCTTCTCAGGTAAGAAACCTAATGTGGAAAACCTAAGAATCTTTAGATGTCTTGTTTATTCTCACATTCCCAAGGATAGGAGGAATAAACTAGAACCCTCAGGAAAGAAGGGCATATTCGCGGGATATAGCGATTCATCCAAGGCTTATAGAATCTATATTCCGGAACAAAATAAGATTGAAGTCCGAAGATATGTGACATTCAATGAAAAGATGGCTTTCAAGAAATCCATAGAAGAAATGATAGAAGAAGAGGACAATGAAGAACCTATTGAAGAAAGCATAGAAAACCAAGATGACGAAAAGGAACAACCTGATCATCCTATGCAACCATGTGAGACCATTGATTTAGACACCATACCTAAGACCAAGAAACAACTAGCTTGGCTTGAAGATACCTTACAAGATGTAGAAAGACTCAAGGTTCCCAAAGGAACATTCAGAAAAAGTAAGAAGCCTAAAAGATTCTCAAGTTATGCAACATATACGACGAAGATTCTAGATGAAGAACCTACCACATTTGAATAAGTTGTTCAAAAGAAACAATGGAAAGAAGCTATGACGGAAGACCACCAATCCATCATGAAAAATTATGTATGGGAAATTGTGCCTAGACCTAAGGAAAAACTAGTGGTAACTTCAAAATGGGTATATAATATCAAACATGCAATAGACGGAAGCATGGATAAATATAAAGCAAGGTTCATAGCTAGAGGGTTCTCCCAGAAGGAGGGAGAAGACTATGAAGAAACATTTGATCCAGTGGCTAGATATACTTCCATTAGAGGTATCATATCTCTTGCCGCTTCCATGGGATGGAACTTACATCATATGGATGTAAAGACAACTTTTCTTAATGGAGAAATCGAAGAAGAAGTATGTATTGAACAACCTCAAGGGTTTGAAGTACATTCCAGAGACACCCACATTTGCACATTAAAGAAATCTCTATATGGACTCAAGCAAGCTCCAAGGACTTGGTATGCCAGAATGGACAACTATCTAACAAGACTTGGCTTCTCCAAAAGTCATGCAGATCCAAAAATTTACTACAAAGTCGTGGACAATGCACCTGTAATTCTACTACTATATGTTGACGATCTATTCATAATAGGTGAAGAGTCTCTCATCATCCAGTGCAAAAAGTAACTAGCTTATGAATTTGATATGAAAGATCTAGGTCTCATGCATTATTACTTGGGACTAGAAGTATGGCAGAAGCATGGTGAAGTATTCCTTGGACAAGGAAAGTACACAATAAAGATCCTTCAGAAGTTTGGAATGATGGATTGAAAATCCATGGACACTCCTATGACTACAGATATAAGAAAAGTAAAAGATCCAGATTCTGATCCAGTAGATCCATCACTATATCGACAGTTAATTGGGTCATTGATGTATTTGGTAAATACTCGACCAAACATTTTGTTTGTCGTGAATACACTAAGCCAGTTCCAGGTGTAACCGAGACATGAGAATTGGATAGCTGCAAAGCATGTCCTAAGATATATTCGTGGGACAATAAACTATGGATTAAGATATACCGCATCCAGTGATATATAGCTTCATGGATTTACAGATTTAGATTGGGCAGGAAGTGCAGAAGACAGAAAGAGTACTTCAGGGTTGTGTTTCAGCTTGGGCTCCGCTATGATATCTTGGGGCAGCAGGAAACAAAAGTCTATCGCACTCAAAACAATAGAAGCATAATATATTGCAACATGTGAAGCATGCACAAAAGCAATATGGCTGAGGAAGCTAATCTCCGATTTATTTGATCAGACTCTAGATTCGACCATAATACATTGTGATAATCAGAGTTGTATAAGACTATCAGAACACCCAATGTTTCATGAAAGGTCGAAAAATATTGAGATAAAATACTACTTTATTTGAGATAAAGTCCAGGAAGGAGAAGTAAAGCTTCAATATATCCCCATAGATGAGAAAACAACAGATATCCTGACAAAGCCTTTGTCCAGAATAAAGTTTTCATATTTCTAAGAAAAGATGGGGATCGTTGAAATAGCTCCCTTAGTTGAAAGGGAAGAAATGACTCTCCAGGTTGGGAGGGAGCACTGACATATTATTGAATTAAGAACAATCATTTTCAAGTTTGAAAAATATTCCATCTTGGACATATTCTTTCCAGTTCGGAAAGTGGATTGAGATTTCTGACGGACAGACATTTTCTAGTTTGGAAAATGGTCAAGATTGTTGATGTACCATAGACAATGACTTCCCATTGTGGTTAACATGGGGAGTGGTCTAGGGCAGTATCTCTTCTTGAGGGTTACTCAAGAAGACTGGCCCACCTCACCGGACAATGATTTCTCATTGTGGTTAACATGAGGAATGGTCCGTTTTGGAGGTTGGTGCATGACAAACATTTCCTCTTGTGGTTAACACGGGAAATGGTCTGGACAATCATTCCTTAGGGAGGATTCATTCTCTCCAGGTTGCACTTTGTTTAGTGCCGGAGGAATGGCCCAGGGTGGGGAATGGCCTAGGTTCAACAATCAGGGACATGCATTCCTTAAGGAAGATTCATTCTCTCCAGGTTACACTTTGTTTAGTGTCAGAGGAATGGCCCAGGGTGAGGAATGGTCCAGGGTAAAAAATTAGGACAATCATTCTTCCTTTATTGAGAAGAATGGTCTAGAGGCAGGTACTCTTTCAGATCTCACAGATGTGAGTGAAAGAATGGCCAAGATGATTCAGTTTACATTATAACAATATTTTCTGTGTAGGTTGATATCAGATGATTGTTATGGAGACTGCCTGTTTCCAGACAATAGAGATATGCTACTGTGGTGGATATGTTCCACTGTTTGTGACTATGTGTCACGGTTTGAGTAGTTTTGTACTACCATGGACAAACACAGTTGTGTTCTATCAATTGATATTGTACTTGTTGTCATGGAGATTATCCAGTTGGATAATAATGACGATGCTCATGATGCTACAAAATTGAATGGTTTGTTTGTGCTCAAGACCATACCTCCCTAGCTAGGAGGGAGTGTTAATATTATGGTAGCTTCGGGAGGTATGAACCTCTATTGTGACCTTTGACAGGAATAGAATGTTCCAGAAGAAAGAAAATAAATGAAAGTAACCCTATATGAGATGTCGGCTAAAGAGAGATAATTAATATGAATTAATTAGTACTAAGAAGGAGAAGTCGGCCTAGGCAAGTCTGCCAGGAATACTATAAATACAGGGCACCAGTCTCTCATTTGACACATTCCTCAGAATCACAGAGAGCTACTTCTGCGCACTGTAGTCTAGTAGTTTTTTGCGCAAGTCTCGGGGAAGGTTCTGCGCCAGTTTTGGGTTGGACTATTTGATCAGCGTTGGTTACTTCTTGCTTGGTGCATTAGCCTTGCTTGGCTATTGGATTTCTACCGGGATTCTTCTCTCTGTCAAGGTCAAGGTGCTCAGAGGGTGGATTTGGCCTATGATTGGGTGGCAATAGTGATATTTTCAATGGTAAAATGAGCACATTCATTCATATTCTAACACTTGGTTAGTCGGCTAGTATGGCTAAGGGCACGATCTATCCTCCTTAGTTGGTTCCCTGAGATATTGGGTCGAGTACTACTATTGGACCTTTCACATATATTAGAGAGCTACAGAACAAGGAAAACCCTTGTTTGTAGAAACCCTAAATACCCTAACCCTTGGGACGAAAACAAAAAAAAGAAAAAACAAGATCTATTGTTGTGCAACTGTACCTCTTGCATTATGATTGTGAAATTCCTACACATTTCTTCATGTTAAGAATTTGGCCATTTAGTCACTGCATTATTATTCAAATCAAAGTATAACTCTACAATATCCTTCCTACACCATTATTTGAGACCTATCCCATTGGATTCCTCTCTTCTCCCTGATTGCAGTCATACCTATCATGTTTCAGAATATTTTTTTTCCCGTGTACCCAACCCCTTCTCGACACCCCTATTTGGAATCTATCCCATCGAATTCCTCTCTTTGCACTAATTGTAGTGGTACCATTCACCAATAATCCCTTTTTATGCGGCCTCACTTTCCCCCATGTCCCATATCCATGGCCCACACTCACAACCAAAATTGGGAACAAAGTCTCACTGCCTTGGACAAAGCTAATGACCAAACTCGTATTGATATTTCTTCCATTACTTCTAGTATTGGTAACCTCAAATCCCGACTTTCTCCACTCGAATCACTTCCCACATCCATCACTCAATTGACCGCCATGTGTCAGCAATTTCAGGACGTAGTGAACAATTTGACCGCCTTGTTTAAGCCCACCCCTGATCCTTTCTCTTCCACACCTTATAAACTTGAAAGTCCTGCATTCTACCAATCCACCTCTTTTCCTTCCAACCACTTTCGATGTGACCAGCATCCCCCTCGTGTGGAGGTGAAAAAATTCGATGGCTCGGATCCCAGAGGCCGGGTCACTCAAATGGAATACTATTTGTCTTTGTACGACATTAAGAATGAGTTGGCCAAACTTTGGTATGGAGTTCTCCATCTAGATCCAGAATGTTGGAAATGGTGGAAATGGATAAAAAATGCCCACCAAGGGTATGTGTCTTGGACACAATTTGTTTCACAACTTTATGAACACTTTGACACTGACACCCACCATTTAGGCCATTTAAAAAAGTTGAAATAATATGGCACAATGGAAGACTTTATAACTTCTTTTGAGTGATTGGCTTTCTACACAGAGGGCATGTTTGATGATTTTTTTTTCTTTCTGAGAATGATTTATTAGTGGCCTCAAGGATGAGATCCATTCCCACGTCCTCATGGATCACTGTTAAGCTCCAATCTACCCAAGTAAATTAGAGTGCAAATGATTGTCAATCCGGTGTTTGTAAGACTTAGAGGCACGTCCAAAGTATATGGATTTAGAGATAGTTTTTATCTTTAATGGAGATAAACCAAAAACCTATTCTAAGGATG
>ML776995.1:714032-724986 GCA_009831015.1 Picea engelmannii
ATCAATTGTCTCAGATTTATTTAAGATCATCCTTCCATGAAAATTATCCAATAATGTTGTTTCCCAATAAATAAGGACTTCATCCATAACCACATCAACCCTCATAACCAAATTCTTCTTCTTTTGAACTTGACACACTTCACTTTCTTCTTCCACCTTTTCTTTGAATTCCCTCCTTGCTTCCCTCGTATAGTTCTCCCTTGCACTCCTTGTCATCCTTGATTCCCTCTAGATAACTCCTCAAGAGACAAAGGAACATACTCATGCTTTTAGCCATTTTTCTAGATTGGAATGAGTGGCTTCCACATCCACCACTTCCTTCAATGAGTCCAAAAGATGATCATCAAAGCATAGGATAAATGATCTATAGATATGCTTATAACACTATCCATCAAGAATACCTTTTGATACAACTGCATAACTTATGGCCTCTAAACCATAACCTATATTAGTTCCATTATTACCTTATGCCCTTCCTACTCTATCCTTCCACAAAGGATTTAGAAAGGATTTTTGTAACCTATTTTGAAAAGGGGTTACACTAGGACTACTTTTAGGCCCCCTCAAGTATAAAAGAGAGTTGGAGGGATGAAAATAACTTACCTTAATATGGATTACATCCTTCAATTTTAGTTATTTCTAATTATCTTTACTTTTCTATGAAAAAAAAACCTCTTCTTTTTTCACTATCTCCTTTCTTCATCATCCCTCATGCCTTTATATATATAAAGGAAAGAATAACTCTTACTTATTATAATTGATAAATATTTTGTAATATACAATATATTACATGCATAAATATACAAGTGCAAAAAAAACCTTTAAAAAAATTAAATAATTAAAATATTCATAAAAATGGTTGTGATGTCAAAATCTCACTATGGTATATTGTTAGGTTGGCCTATATATATAAATATTAGGATGTTAAAATATCTTTTTATATATATGAGATATGTATTAATCATTTTACTAGGTCTGTGAGTATGGCTCCGTAGGTGAGTGCTCCACCTTCTTTACCAGCTGCCTGCGTTTTTCCTTGTCCGTAGGTGAGTGCTGCACAGTAAAGGATAGTTATTTCCTTTACCGTGCTTAAGTTTTTACTCGCTCTGTCACTGTGCATACATGTCCTTTTACTTCCGCTCATTTTACATTTGTATTTTCTCTTTTCGTTTCTCATTTCTAACGAGATGCGCAGTTGGACGAAGGCAAGAGCATAGAGGAACAACATCAATCGTGCAAGACAAACAAGTTCACAAATGTTTGGTTTGGTTTTCTGATTATAATTATACAGAATACTCATCATTAATTTTTTAAATCAATTTACTCATAACTAGCACAGCAAAGTGGTTGGCTGCTGGTGAATGCAGAAGCGCATATAAGGCTGGTGTTGTGGTTGGTGAAAGCTGAAACACATATAGAGTTAGGAAATTTAAAAGTTAATCTTAAATGTGGTAATTTCAAGGGTTGATCAGTTAAACGCGGCAATCATATGGTGGTACAGTAATTTCTTAATATGATTAGGTAAATGTTAAAAAGTAAACAGGTTCACTGATGCATTCAAAAATACAAAGAAGTTATGAAGAGTAAATCACATTCATTGATTTGGGAGGACGACTAAGAATATGCCAGCATCTTTAATTGTTAGCCATCAGATTAGAATTTTAGATTAAACACTAATTAATTATGCCCATCTCCAATAGATATACGCCTTTAGACATTCTCCATCTCCAATATATATACGCCTTTAGACATTCTCCATCTAAATGATCATTTAGACATTCTACGCCCTGGTACCAGGTAATTGTAAAAGTGCAAAGGGTACGAGGTACGAATCCCTTCGACCAAAGAAAAGGATGAGGGCCGATTAGGCGCGAATCACCCTAACTTTAGGTGAGTGACAAACTACTTCGTGTAAAGTTATAAAAAAAAGCATAATTACATATATAATAATATATATATTTTTATACAATATTACGCTAGGCTAGGCGTTTTCACATTATTGAAAGGGGTGCATAATCTCCTTAGTAACGAAGAAGAGAAACTTTTCAATTAAGTCCCCACATTTAATTTTTTTTTTTTTTCTTCTTCAGAACTTCAATCTGCCAGCAGGCCGTATGAATGTTTGTTGAATAGGTACCTAGTGCAGTTTAGTCAGATAAAGAAAAACAATTAATATTTATTGCCATTGGTTTTCTTATGAGAAGAAAATGAGACTTGAATCAAGTCCATGGCCGATTAGATGTATGAGTAATGATATATTTTTAATTTATTAGTAATTTATTTTGGATTGAGTAAGATTTGGTTTTGAATCAAATATATTTATATGTGAATGTTTGTTGAATAAGTACCTAGTAAAGTTTAGTTAGATAAAGAAAAACAATTAATATTTATCTTGTTAGAAGAAAATGAGATTTGAATCAAGCCCATGGCCAATTAGATATATGAGTAATGATATATTTTTAATTTATAAGGTAATTTTTATTTACTGTGTATAGGGTTTGACCATGTATATTTGTGATTTGTTTGTTTTTTATATATTTTAATTTTATTTTTTTATTATTTTTTTAAGTTTAAATGTTTTATTTTTTGGTTTTTTGGGGGGTTATTTTTTTCATTTGACTTTGACTAAATTCAGTGAGAAATGGTTGGATATATAAATTTGAGTAATTAAATTTAAAAATTGTTTTAGAGTTTTAGCCATTATAAATAATTCAAAAAAACTTAATTCTCATTCTAGGGTAGGGCAGGTTTACAAATGTGTCGTCCTCCGCGTCAAACAACTGGCTTCAATGGATGCTCGAGGTAAGCAACACTCAACATCCCTCACGATCTTCATTTTGTTTTACAGTTTCTAGGTTTTGAAATGCATCTAACGGATCCTATTGACGTCTCTACCCAAACAAGAGCGAGCGAGTCTCGTGACCGGATGTGAATACAATCTATGTTGGGTCCATGAACCCACGAAGATCTGATTCACATAGCAAAAGAATCAAATATAGAACGCACGCACAGTCACATTCAATCACACATAGGAGACACAGGTTTACGTGGTAAAACCCTCAGGGTGAGGGAAACATCCACAAGACAATGGCAACATCATTCTATTGCTTAACAGGAGATTACAACAGTCATAGGCAACCGACATCCCGGGAGAGGGCTAGCAACCCCTACTCATCAAATGCCTCTAAGGCATTCATATTTATACAATGTCTCCTTCAGTTATACAAAACTGAAAACATTAAATGCTGCCCCTATCTTAACTGAGGTTTCAACAAGAGGCAATAAATCTGCCTCAAAAATTGGTGAGCCAAAACCGCCTTATCCAAATAGTTGTCACATGCCTAACAATATCCACCTTGAAAACAATTTACCTGATGTCATGCCATTTTCCATTCATCACCTTCTTGCAAGCTAAAGATAGGTGATACTAGTGCTTCCAAAACAAAGCACCCATTTTACTGCTCCACCTAGATTTGTCATGTGACCACTAACAATACCAACTGCACACCAACTGCACGTGAAATATTTGATCCTTTCATCGCAATCATAAATCTTTCTACTAGCATACCATACACAAGACATATAGCCATTTTCTTCTTCACTACTTGGACACAAACCTGAAGAAAACTTATAATGGAAAGCCAAAAAATATCTTACCAGTTTCACATTATTCATATCGAATTTCATGAGTATCATACCATGTACTCTAGTTGTGATAACCCAAAACTTACCATCAATCCTGTCTCTATGTATTTCCATGCCCAAGATTGTTTTGTTGCTCCCAGATCCTTCATCTCGAACGTCCAAGTCAATTGGGCCAACATGCTAATCTTAACCATGCTAATGCTTGCTACAAGCATATCGTCAACAATCTAAACACCAAGATAGTGAATACCATAAACACAATGGTTACATTCACTTCTTGTAAAACTTGGCTCACCATGAAGGAATCAACTTCTTGTACCAATTTCTTGGATGCGCTTTCCAGGCCATACAATGAATTCTTGAGCTTGCAAACAAATATTTTGTTGTGATCTTGAACACCTTCAGTGCTCCACCTTGAATATTGCATTCAAAGACCTTATCCCAATCTGGCCAAGACAGTCAAATGAGCCATCACTGCTCATCTCTAGGCACCTTATAATGGAGTCTTCAAAGCTCCACCTTGACATGAACATTCACTTGACCAAATCTGGCCAAGTCAGCCAAGTAAGCATTTGTCGCTTACCTCTAGGCCCATTTACAATGGAGTTTCACCAAGCCTTTAATAAGGATCAATTACATGTAATCTCATGAGACAAATACCCTCCTATCACCTAGGCCTACGTCTAGACTTTACCGGTGATTAACCAGGGGTACGCATGCCTTTCTAGGTCTTATAGACATATGCCCATTTACATATAATTGCTTACAACTCCAAAATAAATAAATAAAAATTTACTGTCACGGTGACTTTACCGTCACTTCAATGCCATTTCATTGTTGGTTCCCTACACCTCTTGTTTTTTCATGCTATTATTGATACTTAGAAAATCTATAAACACTCCAATATTCAACACATGGAAATTACCACTCCAATATTCAACAAATGGAAATTACCACTCCAATTTACTTGAGGTTGAAGTCAACCATAAATCACATAAGCATACTCATGTGAACTTACCCAATGAAAATCGATCATTTAGATCTATGCCTGTCACTGCTTGCATCACCCTTTCAATTGGTGTTGTGTCTGCATGCATGTCCTAACCGTGCAATAATCACCATCTCACAAAAAATTTAACAAATTTGAGGCAACTTGAAGTTCATCACTGCCAACAATACATGTAATAATAGAAAAGATACAAGCCAATTGTTGCAAGAGGAAGCGAGTAGAAGCAACAGAGTTTCCAAATCCTTCACCGCTTTCTCACGTCCAAGCTCTCAACTAGGAAACAAGGAAAACAATATTATTTCACCATTTGCTGACAAGACACTTCAAACCACTTCAATCCCGTGGCCAATCTCCTCGTTGTATTCCACGTCACACTACCAAAGGCCAAACTGCCAGAGGCGCACCTGGTCTATGCAGTCGCAGATGGCGTTGCAGAGGTCCAGTGCCTTTACACTCCACTCAAAAAAATTTGTCGCGATTTTCTCCTCTGCCTTCGACAATGGAGGCTTCGACCTCGTCACACCCATGGAGGCCACACTCATGCCACTCTTGGTTGTCCCATACACATCTCCCATATGAGCGTTGCGACGACCTTGAGGAAGCCAAAGAATGGGGCAGTCTCCTCGCAGCTGAATGTCTCCACCATTTTAACCAAGATGTGGGACGAGCTTCTCCCTAGGACTTCAAAGGTTTTCAGAGCTTCAAAACCTCCAGATAGATCCAACCTGGAACCTGCGAGTTTCTTTTGCAAAATATTATCGCCTACAAAGAAAAAATCACATTTCCACAACTATAAGGCCATAGAGTCCAATTTATTCTACAAAGATCAAGCATACCAACAAATAGCTTTGACTGTTGTGCATTGGTTCTGACACCAACATCACTAACAATACCAATAGCCATGGCCCATACCCATATCTCATTTTGGAGTGCTCTTCGAGCCATTGTTTCGTTAGGGTTTAGCAAAACCCTTCCACCTCAGTTTAGTTTCGGTAGTGCAATATCCACCCTAGCTAGACAAAGAGGAGGGTTTATCTAGAGTCCTCATTTGATTTTATTGTGGTGTTTGGTTTCATCATGAACAGAGTTGGGAGGCATATCGGCTTGCACAAGGTATTTGTGGCATTTTTCCGAAGGAGGTTGATAGTTAGATATGCAGGTGCCAAGAGGGTTTTGAATAACTGTGGAAGGAGAAACCCACACAGGTTGAGCTCCACCTTGACATGAACATTCACTTGACCAAATCTGGCCAAGTCGACCAAGTAAGCATTCGTCGCTTACCTCCAGGCTCATTTACAATGGAGTCTCACCAAGCCTTTAATTAAGATCAATTACATGTAATCTCATGAGACAAATACCCTCATGTCACCTAGGCCTACGTCTAGACTTTATCGGTGATTAACCAAGGGTATGCATGCCTTTCTAGGTCTTATAGACATATGCCCATTTACATATAATTTCTTACAACTCCAAAATAAATAAAAAACAGTTCACTGTAGTGACTTTACCGTCACTTCAATGCCATTTCACTGTTGGTTCCCTACACTTCTTTCTTTTTCATGCCATTATTAATACTTAGAAAATCTATAAATACTCCAATATTCAACACATGGAAATTACCACTCCAATTTACTTGAGGTTGAAGTCAACCATAAATCACATAAGCATACTCAAGTGAACTTAACCAATGAAAATCGATCCTTCAGATCTATGTCTGTCACCGCTTGCATCACTCTTTCAATTGGTGTTGTGTTCGCATGCATGTACTAACCGTGCAGTAATTACCATCTCACAAAAAATTTAACAAATTTGAGGCAACTTGAAGTTCATCGCTTCCAATAATACATTCAATAATAGAAAAAGATACAAGCTAGTTGTTGCAAGAGGAAGCGAGTAGAAGCAACAAAGTTTCCAAAGCCTTCACCACTTGCTCACGTCCAAGCTCTCAATCAGGCAACAAGGAAAATGATATTATTTCACCATTTGCTGGCAAGACACTTCAAACCACTTCAATCCCATGGCCAATCTCCTCGATGTATTCCACGTCACACCACCAAAGGCAAAAATGCCAAAGGTGCACTTGGTCTATGCAGTCGCAGATGGCGTTGCAAAGGTCCAGTGCCTTTACACTCCGCTCAAAAAATTTTGTCACGATTTTCTCCTCTGCCTTCGACAATGGAGGCTTCAGCGTCATCACACCCATGGAGGCCATGCTCATGACACTCTTGGGTGTCCCATACACAACTCCCATACGAGCGTTGCGACGACCCTAAGGACGCCAAAGAATGGGGCAGTGTCCTCCCAGTTGAATGTCTCCACCATTTTAACTGAGATCTGGGACGAGATTCTCCCTAGGGCTTCAAAGGTTTTCAAAGCTTCAGAACCTCCAAAGAGATCCAACCTGGAACCTATGAGTTTCTTTTCCAAAATATTATCTCCTATGAAAAAAAAATCACATTTCCACAACTATAAGGCCATAGAGTCCAAGTTCTTCCGCAAAGATCAAGCATACCAACAAAGAGCTTTGATTGTTGTGCATTGGCTCTGACACCGACATCACCGATAATACCAATAACCATGACACCACTCTATCCTTCCGCAAAGGATTTAGAAAGGATTTTGTGACCTATTTTGAAAAGGGGTTACACTAGGACTACTTTTAGGCCCCCCTCAAGTACAGAAGAGTTGGAGGGATGGAAAGAACTTACCTTAATATGGATTACATCCTTCAATTTTAGTCATCTCTAATTATCTTTATTTTTCTAAAAAAAAAACCCTCCTCTTCTTTTACTATCTCTTTTTCATCACCCCCCTCAAGGAATAACCCTTATTATAATTGATAAATATTTTATAATATACAATATATATTACATGCATAAATATACAAGTGCAATTTTTTTTAAGTAATAAAAATATTCATAAAAATTGTTGTGATGTCAAAATCTCACTATCATTCTACTTAACCGGTCCATTATTGTTCTATTTTCAGTGTGTACATAAAAAAAACTTTTCAAAGATGAAATTTCATTGCTTCTACTTCCTTCTCTTTTTTGAAATATTGTCAGCTTTCTCATTCAGTTCAGGAAGGATATGGCTGGCTGAAGGAAAGCCACATTGATGTCTCTTATCAAAGGTGCAAGTCTGACATAGTGAGCTATGACATCAATTACCAACTTCTAATCTCCCATGACCTGCAGCTTTTTTATAGCAATTTCCAATAGTGTCATAAAGCAATAAACTCGACTCTGTCTTTGATACCTATTCCTGGAGCATATCTAAAATGCAAATATGACTGTGATTCAGAAAAAGGACAACTCCAGGACCGCACACAAGAGGGTGCCCTTGGCATGCCCGGTTGAAAAACCCCCCACAGTATCTCATAATCAATCTCTAGCATTATCGGTTCCTGGGATTTTTTGACTTAAGCTCCGCTTTGAATTTATTGGACAAATTTAAAGATATACCAACGGTGATTTCGGGAGGATATTCTTATCCCTGAATACGCTTTGAATTCATTTGACAGATTTAAAGTAATACCAGCTGTGATTTTTGGGGATATTGTTATCCCTGAATAAGCTGGAGTTGCAAGCCCACCATAAATCTGTAACAAAAATGCTCGGCAAACCTGCATATTGTCGGACTGCTTTGTCAGACATAGTCAGACATCCAGTCTTTAAAACAATCTTCCAACTGGATTTGATTAACTAACAAGTGTTCTGCTCATGTAGTAGATCGCCCTTTCTTTGCCTTGGTCGTCGAGTTGGGAAAGCAAATTACTTAAGGTGTATTTGATAGCAGCTATATAGAGCAAAAGAGGCCTATCCGGATATTGCAGAATGAGTATATGTGGTGAAGCTAAGTAAGCTTGAATTTGGTCAAATGCTCGTTGGCATTCTGCATCCCACACAAACTTGGAATCTTTCTTAAGCAACTTAGTAAAGGATTTGCACTTATCTGCCAGTTGGATCTTTCCTTGAAGACTTCTAAGTTGCTTTAGGTTGGAACTGAGAGAGGACATTATCCAAAGTACCAAATTGAAATGGAAAGAAGACACTCCAAGTATTGCCTCCGGAACTGAGAGAGAGAACACTACAATGCTTAATACACCGAATCGATTCTTAGGTGCCACCTCGCGACTACACCAGATTTTGGCTATCCTAAAACAAGGCCAAAATATTAAAGTGGAGTTACTTTGAGAAGACTATCCAATCACGGAGAGAATGAGGATGGTTATGCAGCAACGGCTCCCTTCACAAGGCAGCAAGAGAGGAAGTGAACTCAACAACTTGTTTCAGAATCAAAGTTACAACATATGGGAGAGAAAATTCAACTCCTAGTGGTCTATAAGGGAGATGATATCATTTAGGAATTGGAAGTGGTTGTAACACCCTGTTTCCCTCAGTTTGTAAATATAACTATATTGGTCAAGAGACTATGACAAACTCAATATCTGTGAATGTTTGATTTGATGGACCTTTGTATAAAAGGTCAATGAATGTAAATTATGTTATTTACTAGAAAACAGATAAGTGTTGCATGACTACTGGAAGGGGGGTGTGCTAAGAGAGACCACGGATGCTATGAAAGAGATGGTGAAGGGGACCAGGAATGGTTGCATTAATCTCTACCAGACTAGTACTTTGCTAGATTTAATTGCTCAAGATCAGAACAACCCTTTGACCCAGGAATTGATTACAGTCAGACTGGTAGGTGGGAAGACCTCCTCAAGAGTTAATGAGGGGATGGGGCAGACTGTCCATCTATAAGGCTTCCAGACCAGACCACAGATTGGGAATTCATGCCACATGCAACCTTGCTGAGGAAGGAAAGAAAGGAAGGTGTGGTGGGCAAAGGAAGGCCCGCGAAGAGTGCAGAGACGAGAGACTGGGCTCTCAGGTTCGAGGAAGAACTGTGAAAAAGAGTGTGTTCTGATCGCGGGAAATAGAGACTGAATCGGGAGAAGGAGAGTAACTTTCGTCCCTATCTATGACTAAGTGGGGAGAAGGAGAGTAACCTCCATCCCTATCTATTTCTGTGTCGGAAGAAGGAGAGTAACCTTCGTCCTTAACTTTCATTGAGCCGGAAGAAAAGATTCAATCTCAAAGCACCATGGTCTAGCTAGGGGGTGGCCAGTGGTAAATCCATTAGGAGTGACTGAGCCTATGGTTGGGTGGAAACGAGCATCCCTTTCAGCAGTTGCTTCACGTATTCTGGTTCTCATAAGTGTTTTCATACTTTGTGTACTAAGATGAAATACTGGATGAATGCATGGGTTTATATGTATGTGTATCTATAAATAGTTTCTGTGTGGAATGGTCATGATATGTGTATGCATTCATCTCCTTGTGAACTTATGCTTATGACTGATAGAATGTATGCCCCATCTTAACCCTTGAGGATTCTTGGGACGTAAGTCTGTAAGATGAACGAGATAGGAGATATCGTGTCAAACTGACCCTATCCATCTGAAGAGGATACCTCTTTCAAACTCCTTGTTGTGCAACCGAGATTACATGCCCAAGTCCTTAACCATTTCATGATAAAGTTCAGGAAGGATAGCGAGGTTCAAGCCTTGAAATGGGAAATCTCTTCGTTTGGAAGACGAGCGGACGAGATCCATTCGGGAGGACCCATATGACCAACACCCAGGAACCCTCTGCTATGCCTAAGGGTGTAATGTCCCTTTCCAAATAGGAGCTCCAGAAGAAGAGGCTTAATGGTCTAAACCACCCCGTTAGACTATAACCAGGGCCAAAGAGGGGTAAACAAGGTTACTAGAGGTCACTCCAGTCACAGGTGTTATATTCGAAAAGTGACATTGAGCTAATAAGAGTTAACAATGCTTTACTAGAGGTCACCCCAGTCACAGGTGTTATATTCAGAAAGTGACATTGAGCTAACAAGAGTTAGCAACGCTTTACTAGAGGTCACCCCATTCATAGGTGTTATATTCGGAAAGTGACATTGAGCTAACAAGAGTTAACAACGCTTTTAAGTCATTATGAGCTAAAAATAGAAGTCAACAGTGAATTAGGGTTTCAACAGTGATTTAGGGTTTCAACATGATTTAGGGTTTTGGAAAACTATAAAGGAAGGGTCAGCGACCTAATTCAACATTATGCAGATTATGACTTGTCATTGAGGAGAAGAGGCACAGCTCAGGAGAGATAGTTCAGTGTATTCCAGGAGGAAGACACCAGTTGGCTGATTTCGGTGTTGAAAGACACACCCTAGTCATCGGGAAGATCATCCAGGTCTTCCATCATTCTTCAGTGCTCCCATATTCCGGGTATTATCTTT